>VMDO01022132.1:19751-34184 GCA_007922755.1 Pedetes capensis
TTTTTTTGGTACTGGGGGTTGAACCCAGGGCCTGGTACTTGCATGCTTTGCAAGTGCTGAACCACTGAGCTGCACCCTCAGCCCATTTTTTTACTTTTTGAGACAGGGTCTCGCTAAATCACGCAGACTACCTCTGGTCTCGAACTTGCGATCTTCCTGCCTCTGCCTCCAGAGCCGCTGGGATTACAGGCATCCGGCTCAGTAAAAATCATTTTGATCATTCCACAGACATGTGGCGATCGCCAGGTTTCAAGGGACTGTTAGGAGATGCAGAGATCAGGCACATGAGGAAAACACAGCCCTGCCATCAAAGAGTTAATGAGGAACAGGGAGGACAGTAATCGCCTTGGGATTCCTGCGGAAAGGCAGCATTGCTGACCATAAGTGACCTCTCTAACTTGCACTGTAGCTTTTCAGCTCCAAAGTGCTGCGTCAAACAAACAGTGTGCTGAGTGATTTATGAATGAATATAGTGCTTCTTGAGTCGTGGCATTCCACAGCGTAATTATATATCCCTGAGCCTGCCCTTACACACCCAGAGGACAGGATGGAGAGCCACAGGAGCTGATGTGCAGAGCGGGTCTGTGCACACACGCAGAGCAAGCCATCGTCAAGCTCAGCCTGAGAAACAGGTGAAGAGAAGGAGGGGAGAAGGGCCCCACACTGCCCCAGCAACATGGCACCTCCGCTGTTCGGTGGACATCCCTTCCAACTGCAGACCACCCACCAGAGAGATGTACCCAAAGGAGAGCAGAATGCACAGCAGACAATGTCCTCCTTCCGGTGTACATAAGCCAGGGAAGAGGGAGAGGGATTTGTATGCAAATAGAAAAGGCATGGAAGGAACCCACTCACCCCTGGGAGCCAGTGGTTACTTCTGAGAAGAGAGGCTAGCGGCCAAAATGCGAGAGAGACTTCCTATTCCTGTTTCCCCTTTTATTCTACTTGGATTCTATTACTTCTTCAGTGAAAGTGAATACCGAAGGCAATGGATACGTTAACCGGGAAGATTGTGCTGATCATTTCGCCATGTATACACATATCAAAACTTTACACTGCACACCACAAATATGTACAAGTTTTATCTGCCAATTATACCTCACTAACATGGGGGGGTGGGGTAAGCAAAAGAAAAAAAGCCAGAAAGTGAATAAGAAGTTAATAAACATTCATTTAAAAAATAAGTAAATATATAGAATTCCCCCCTAACCTAATAATCTCAGTCCTAGATACAGTTGCGGGCTGGGATTTAGCTCAGTTGGTAAAGTGCTGCTTTGCAGCCTCTGAGGTTCAGAGTTCAATTCCCAGCACCATTAAAATGGGAGAAGGACTTGGCAATCCACTCCAGAAACAATCAGCCATTGAAAACCCTATGAGGGTCGCTATGAGCTGGACATGACTTGACGCACCTAACAGCAACAACAGATACAGTTGTGCCTCGCTTAGGGATGGGGCCATGTTCTGAGCAGTGCATGGTTAGGTGATCTCATCCTTGTGCAAACATCCTAGAGGGGATAACACAAGCCTAGATTGTATAGGTCAGTCCTGGATGGGGCCTTTTGATGCAATTGAGAGACACAGTAAACAAGACATGCAAGGCTGCTGCCAGTGTTGCACACCACGCTGTCTTACAGCAATGTTTTCTTCCTAAGCGGAAGGAGTACACTCTAAAATAACAAGAAAAGGCAGAGTAAGCACCCAAGCCAGTAACGCGGGCCTTTACTGCCACGAACGAGTACTACGCACCATGCATCATTGCATACGCTGCGCTTTTATGGCACTGCCAGCCTGTGTACACCAGCAGCACCACAGGCACATGAGTCACGCATTGCATCATCACATCACAATGGCTATGATGTCAGGAGGTGACAGGAATTTCAATTTTACAGACCCATCGTTATATACACGGTCCATCATTGACCAAAAGTCTGTACGTAGCACGTAACCGAAACTGCGCAAATGAGTTGAAACCTGGGACTCAAATACCAGGGATTCAAATACACACATCTTCTTAGCAGCATTCTTCACTGTAACCAAGAGGCAGGAACAACTCAAATGTTTATCAACTGATTTTTAAAAAAATGTTTTAAAGGGGTATATCCTTGTAATAGAAAATTACCTAGCCACAAAAAAAAAAAAAAAAGTACTGACACACCTACAAAACAGATGAACTTTGAAAACATGATGCTAAGTTAAAAGAACTACCATTGACATGAAATATATGTTGTTGTTGTTAGGTGCCGCTGAGTCAGTATCCAACTCATAGCAACCCTACTATGTAAACAGGCGAAACACTATTGTCAGTGCTTCTCTGCTATTCATAGGGTTTTCAGTGGCTGATTGTTTTTTGAGAGTGGGTTGCCGGGTCGGGGTCCGTCTCCCAAGCCTACAGCATCTGATGTTCCCAAGCAGTCTCCCACCCAAGTACTAAGCAGGCCCAACCCTGCTAGCTTCCGAGATCTGGCAGGATCGGACACCACAGTGGTACAGCTGCAGGCTGTGAAATATATAGAATAGATATAGCCAGAGAGGGCTGGGATTTAGCTCAGTTGGTAGAGCACTGCACTGCAGTCTCTGAGGTCCCGAGTTCAATTCCCAGCACCGCAAAAATGGGAGAAGGACGTGGCAACTCACTCCCAAGGCAATCCTGAAACAGTCAGCCATTGAAAACCCTATGAGGGTTGCTATGAGTCAGATGCCGACTCGATGGCACCTAACAACAACAACAATAGCCAGAGAGCCAGAACATAGATCAACAGTTGCCAAGGGCTGAGATGAAGGAGTGGAGAGCAACAGCTTCTTGGGCACAGGGTTTCCTTTATGAGTGAGAAAATGTTATGGAACTAGACAGAGGGGGTGGCTGCCCCACATTGTGAATGCCCTAAATGCCTCTGGTCAAAGGCCATGGATGGTTTACTTAAAAACAACTTCTCGCTGGGTGCAGTGGCGCACACCTGTAATCCCAGCAGCTCAGGAGGCAGAGGCAGGAGGATCACAAGTTCGAGACCAGAGGCAGTCTGCATAATTTAGCGAGACCCTGTCTCAAAAAGTAAAAAAGTGGGCTGGGAGTGCAGCTCAGTGGTCCAGCACTTGCAGAGCATGCACGGGAGAGGCCCGGGGTTCAACCCCCAGTACCGCAAAAAAAAAAAAAAAAAAAAAAAAAATTCTTTTGTTATGTGAATATCACTTCAAGAACAAATAAATGAATTTTAAATAAGTGAAAGTGGGAGGGACAGAGGGTCACTGGAGAGGGCACTACGCTCCCTAGCAATGGCAGTCTGATTGGGGGTGGGGTACGAGGTAGGAGCCCCAAAATTTGACTTGCCATACATGGGTCCAGGGCATTCTTTAAAAGTAGTCCATTGGAAACAGGATGGAGAGATGAAATCAAAATGGAGCAGAATGATCTTAAAGCTCGCCCACAGTGCCATCATGCTGAGAATTATTTTCGATTTTGGTTCAATGTGGTTTTGACGATGGATTTCTTGGAAAACACTGAGTCACAGGCCCTTTCCCTGACCCTCCTACCCTTAGAGGTATATTGACTCGATGGTGAATTTCCCATTAAGTTTCCTCTCCTTGGTCTGGGCACACGTCCAGCTTGGAAAGAGACTCCCTCCATCGTAGGTGGCGCTGGCAAGGATCTGCACTGGGGATCCTACCTCAGCCAGGTGAGGGCGCGAGGGTCAGGGAGGCATGGTATGAGCCATGCAGCTGGTCCTGTCCCACCTGGGCTGCCTACCTGCTCCTGCGGTCCCTACTTCCTCAGCCTCTGTGACTCTCCCCTGTCTTGGGGGTCCTTCCTTATGAGAGTCCAGGGTCCACCCTATACCTGGCCTTTGACGTTGTTGTTGTTGTTGTTGTTAGGTGCCCTCCAGTCAGGTCTGTCCCAAAACAATCAGCCACTGAAAACCTCTCATAGCGTTTTCAACGGCTGACTGTTTCAGGATTGCCTTGGGAGTGGATTGCCACAAGCTTCTCCCATTTTTGCCGGGCTGGGAATCGAACTCAGGACCTCAGAGACTACAGAGCAGCGCTCTACCAACTGAGCTAAATCCCAGCCTGGTGCTTTTTGACCTTAGATAACTTCAATGTCTCACACGCTTCTTCAGCATCACCATCTTGCTTAGCAACCATCACATTGGGATCAAGGAAGAGGAAATGTGTCAGTTTGAAATGGACATACTTGTCTACAGCCTTACTCTGTCATCTGTAATGGTGTCTATTTACTGGGGCTGCAGCGCAGAGAACTCCAGATCATGGCTCAAACCACAGATGTTTATTTCCTCCCAGATCAAGGTGTCAGGAGGAGTCCTCGAAGGCCTCTGCTCCCTCTGTCCTCACAGGGTCTTCCTCCTTCTCCTAAGGACGCCAGTCAGAGTGGATTAGGCCCTTCCTTGTGACCCCATTTTAATTTAATCACCTCTTTGTACACTTTGTCTCCAAATACAGTCAAATTCAGTTCAAATTCTTAGGTACTGGCTATGAGGGCTTCTATGTATGAATTTAGGGAAGATGCAATTCAGCCCGTAATATTGGAAATATTGATATTATATCACATGTTCCATATGTTATATATAATAACTTACTGAGAGCATTAGTCTAGGCACTGTACCAGGCTCTTGTGTGCATTGCTCCACTAATGCTCCCATGGGACACTAACCATGAGCTTATGTTCACATGCAGCTAGAATGCAGAACTTCAACATAGGCAAGCTCTGGGTTCTCGGTCCAATCAGAAAGGAAGGAGGGAGGAAAAGACCACAGGTGAAGAAATGACTTAGATTCCCTGCCATTATAGCAGGTGAGGGCTCAAATAACCAACAGAACTCTTTTTAAATTATGACCATACTCATCAATCCCAAATTAGTAAAGTATTAGAGATATATAATAAGTATATATAGTAAGTAAATAGATAGGCTTATTTCCCAAAAAAGTTGGGTCAGAATGGTTTGTAACTGACTTTTCACTTAACAAGATGTCAGTTTATTTTCATTTCGTTTTTTGAAAACATTACTTCGTGACTATATCATATTGCATTGTGTGGGGGCATTATTATTTATTAACTAAGTTGGATATTTGTGTTACTCCCAATGTTTTGCTGTCATAAATGACATCTCACTCCAGTAAGAATGGTCAAAATTTTAAAAATAAGTAATAACAAATGCTGGCCAGAATACAGAGAAAAAAGAACCTTTTTACACTGCTGCTGGGACTGTAAATTAGTTCAGCCACTTTGGAAATCAATATGGGGGTACCTTAGAAAACCAAGACTAGAACCGCCATATGACCCGGCTATACCGCTCCTGAGAATTTACCTAAAGGAAGATAAGTCATCATACCCCAGAGACACCTGCACTTCCATATTTAATGAAGCATTCTTTACAATAGCAAAGGTATGGAATCAACAGGCTGCCCATTAACACAGGAGTGGATTGAAAAATTGTGGTATATTTTACACAATGGAATATTACTCGGCAACAAAGAAAAATGAAATAATATCATTTGCAGCAAAATGGATGGAATTGGAGAATATTATCTTCAGCAATCTAACCTAGTCCCACAAAGAGAAATACCCTATGTTCTCATTCATATGTGAGAGCTAAATCTAACTTAAAGCAAAGCAAAAAAGCTATACGTATGTAGATATAGGAAAAGAAACATCATACATATCTAAGAAGGGAAAATCTAAGCAAGGTGAAAGAAGAGGGGAGGGGATCAGTGTGTGGGAGCAGAACTTGGGGAAGAAGGAAGGGGAGGAGAAATAAAGTAGAGGGGAAAAGAGAGAGAGGAAAAATCTCAAAACATATGATGCAACTATATGAATATGTGGGGAATATGGTGCTGTAAAATATGCAAATTGATGAATGTATAAACAAAAGTAATGTAATAGTTGCATAATGGAGATAGTAAAATTCTTACTACCCTGTACCCATCAAAATTTATAAATAAAGAAAAGACGATATTGCAACGAACATGTATATTTTCAATCTTTTTTTTTTTTTTTTCCAGTACTGGAGGATGTACACAGGGCCTCGCGCCTGCATGCTCTGTAAATGCTGGACCACTGAGCTGTGCCCCCAGCCCATTTTTTTACTTTTTGAGACAGAGTCTCGCTAAGTTACACAGACTGCCTCTGGTCTCGAACTTGCGATCCTCCTGCCTCCACCTCCCGAGCCGCTGGGATTACAGGTGTGCACCACCACACCCGGCTATATTTTCAATCTTCAAATCATGTTAAAAAGAATGCTTATAGCCTTTCAATAAGTTCCTACATGTAAACTTTTGGAATCTCTGAAAATGCACATGTCTAAGGTTTTTGATACTGCTTAAGCTTCTACCTGTAGTGTGTATAATGGAAAAAAGTATTTTAGGATGGAAGAAATGAGCACATTCAATTGCTTCAAAGAGTAGGTTTCTTGGAAAGGTAGACAAGGATGGATCTGGAGCCTCAGAGAAGAAAAGACACACTTTTCCCATCTTCACTGTATGTAAGTGCAGATTTGTCTAGAGTTCTTTATTAGTGTCTTTTCAACAGCATCTCTTTCCGCCATGAAGCAGTAGGCAAACTCATCTGCTGAGTAGTGGGGAATTGTGGACTGGAGGATTTCCAGTGCCATCTAAAGGGACGTTGGCCAAAATGAACTGTCCCTGGGGAAACTAAGGCAGGGAGATCATGATTTCAAAGCCAGCCTGGGCTACATAATGAGAACTTGTCTCAAAATTGATTAATTAATTAAATCAACCATCTATCCCCAGTAGGTGGCTGGGATTTAGCTCAGTTGGTAGAGCACTGCTTTGCAGTCTCTGAGGTCCCGAGTTCAGTTCCCAGCACGACAAAAATGGGACAAGGACCTGGCAATCCACTCCCAAGGCAATCCTGAAACAATCAGCTATTGAAAACCCTATGAGGGTCACTATGAGTCAGATACGGACTCGAGGGTACCCAACAACAACAACAATCCCCAGTAGGGCCCTGGACAATGCATGTCTGCAGAGTCTGCTCCTTCAGTCTGATAGGCTTAAGAGCTCATATCTATTCCATTTCCTAGAGCCTGGGAAGCAGGTGTACCATGTCCATGAAGCCCTTCCTCAATCTCCAGCATCCTGGAAACCTACATCCCATTCTTATCCCCTGAATCCAGTAAAAGCATTTGTTACTCAAAAACTTGCCATTCATGATCCCTGAGTTCTAGATTCCAGGATTTTCCAGCTCCCTTGATATTACAACCTAGAGCTTTGTATAGATTTGTATTCTAATATCTGTTGACGGATTTATAGGGGTTTGTTGTACTAGTCTTGCAATTTCACTGTAGGATTGAGACTTTTCAAAATAAAAATAAATAAATGAATAACCACAGAACCTTCCCAAATCCTTTTCCAAACTAAGTCAGCTTGGGGTACCATTGTTGCCAACGAAAAGCTTTGACACCTCTCAAGGAGAGACAGATATTCCAGGGAAGCATCAGTGGCTCCCAGGAGCAAACCCAAATGTTCCTAGCCCTAGGACTTCTCTGTGCAGAAACAGAGCCTGCGTATCAATGAGGATCCATCAGCCTCAGACTCAAGCCCTGCAGCCACTTGCTGCTGTCTCCCCACTGGCACCAATGCCACATTATTGGCTTCTACTCTAGTAGAAAATGTCAGTGGAAGCTTCCTGGCTGGGTCACCAGGTATTAAGTCACTATCAGTTTGGTGGTGTCTCTCTCCTTTCCCAGGCCCCCTGCCTTGTTCTGCAGTCTGGATCCCTCTGTGGTCCATTCTGCAAGTTGCAATAAGTCCCCCAGGGAATAGCCTGACCTCATCTGGAACCTGCCCTTCAGCTCCTGGAGATGACCTGGCTCCTAACGGTTACCTACTTCTCTTGAGTAACCATCAAATTTCCATCTGCCTGATTTCAACCCACTCTTGAACTATGCAAATGTTCTAATATTCCTTAAACCACTAATCACAACACTAAGCCCTTCTTCGGGTCTGGCCACCTCTCAGCAACTTCCTGAGTTGTACGCACCCAGCCTCTCTTCAGTTTTTTGAGATGTGCCATCAACAAGTTGTCGAGGGCCTGGGGATGCAGCTCAGTAGAACAGCATGCTCTTAGCACCAACAATAAATAAATAAAAGTTGTCCACCCCTGGATTGTTCATGTAAGCTATCACATACACTTACTTCATAAATTGAGCTTTTTGAACATACTTTGCACTCATGAATTTAGTTCTGGATCATTCCTTCCACCTTTGTCTTATACCTGGCTCTGCTTACAGCTCTATAGTGGCTTCTCAGACTGGAATCTTCATCCTTCCCTGGCATTCAGACTTGTACTCCACCAGTTCCCTAGTAAAGGTCTTCAAGTATGGCTCCAGGGATTTTGGTTCCCACCTTAACCAAACACCACTCTGGATTTAACTCTATCATGGAGCCCTATTGGGTAACATATTTATAAAGCTCACTGTAGCCCCATGATAGGGAATCAGAGGAAAGATATTTAAACTAAAACTATTGGGTTAAATAGTAGGAGTGTCTATCATATATTCTTAAAAGTTAAAACAAATCTTCACAAAAAATAGCAAACATTCCAAAGTAGAAAGAGAGGGAAGGAAGGAAGGAAGGAAGGAAGGAAGGAAGGAAGGAAGGAAAGAAGTGAAGGCAGGAAAGAAGGAAAGGCACGAGAGAGAAAGGGAGGAAGGAAGAAAGGAAGGTAGGAAGGAAGGAAGGAAGGACAGGAAAGAAGGAAAGGCAGGAGGGAGGGAGGGAGGAAGGAAGGAAGGAGCAGGCTATATAAGTACGAGTAGAAAACTTAGGAGAATTCTTTCACTTTGGAATGAGGAAGAGCATCCTAAATATGACACAAAATCAAACATTAAATAAAGGATTTATAAATTTGTCTTTGCTATAATTTGGATCCGGAATGTCCCCCAAAGGCTGGTGTGTTAAAGGATGGGTCCTCAGCTTGGTGCAATTGGGAGGTGGTGGAAAGCATTAGAGGTGGGGCCTTGGTGGGAAGTTCTTGTGTGCCCTTGACCAGGATTGTGCAATGCTGGTCTCCCTCCTCTTGCTCTCTCTTATGTCCCCCAGGATGAGGTGAACAGGTTTCCTCTGCCACACACACAATGGAACCAACTGACCATGGACTGAAACCTCCAAACTAGGAGCCAAAATAAACTTCTCCTCATTCTAACATGATTATCTCAAGTATTTTGCTACAGTAACAGAAAGCTAATACAGTCTTTATTTTAAGAAATATTTTAGCATAAAAAAATAAGCAAAGTAAAAACACAAACAAGAAATTGGGTCATGGGGGTTCTACTGCGTCCCAGTCCAAGGGCAAACTCATTAATATATAAAAAGCAAAATGACTTTTAAAAAATCAATAATAAAAGAACTGAAAATGTATAGATAGGAATGATTGTGTATATATATATATATATATATATATATATATATATACACACACACACACACACACACATGCACATATACATATATATATGGCTTTGAAATATCAACAAGATATTCCCCTTCATTCATAAAATATAAATGTCAAACTATTCCAAGATGTTACTTTCACACTCTGTCAATAAGACCATCAGTGAATAGACCTTCTTATTCATTGTTGGTGGGAGCGCAAATTATTAAAACTCTCTCCAGGGCAATTTAGCAGTGTCTATCTAAATTATCCCTGCAGCCATACCACTGTGGCATATCATCCATCAGATCCTGAAAGCTAAGCAGGGTTGGGCCTGGTTAGTACTTGGATGGGAGACCGCCTGGGAACACCAGATACTGTAGGCTTGGGAGAAGGAGCCAGCAACCCACTCCCCCCAAAAAAAACAACCAGCCACTGAAAAGGCTATGGATAGCAGAGAAGCACTCTCAATAGCGTTTCGCCTGTTTTACGTAGGGTTGCTATGATTTGGACACCAACCGGATGGCACCTAACAACAACAACAATCTAAATTGTAATGCATGTCTATTCCATTCCAGAAATTTAAGTTCTATGAATTTATTACATGGATATTATCTCATAACTATGAAATGATTAGGAAAAATTTGATATTGTTGGTCATAGAATGTTCTGAATGTATTCAGTATTTAACAAAAATTATAAACAATGTGGGGGCTAGAGTTTAGCTCAGTTAGTTGAGTGCTGCTCTGCACTCTCTGAGACCCTGGGTTCAGTCCCCAGCTCCTCAAAAATGAGAGAAAGGTGTGGCAATCCGGTCCTGAAGCAATCCCAAAACAATCAGCCACTAAAAACTCTATGAATAGCAGGGAAGCATTGACACAGTGCCAGGCATGGCACTGTGGTGGGTAGTGTTCCATTCTCTCACGCACAGGGTTGCTATGCTTCAGACCGGACTCAACAGCACCTAACAACAACAACAACATAAACAATATAATAAACAATTTCAATGAGTGCTTTAGTTTATTGTAGTGAGGATACTTAACATGAAAGCTACTGTCTTAAAATTTTTAAATGTACAATATGCAATAGGCTATTTTCTATGGGAAGACTGTATGTCTAAAATAATACAGGAAATAAATTCTTAACAAAACCTAAGAGAAAGAATCCAGGAGTAAAACCTCAAAAATGTGCAGTGTTGCAGCTCTGACTACTCATCTGGGTCTACAGAGCTTATGTTTTTCTTGTCTTCTATTTTTCTTTTTATTATTTTCTTTCTAACTCTTTTTTTTTCTTCCCCCCATATTGGAGATAGGGTCTCACCGCATAGCCCAGCCTGGCCTCAAATTTACAATCCTGCTGCCTCAGCCTCCCAAATCCTGGGATAAAAGGACGTGCCACCACGCCTGACTAGGCAGAGCTTTTAAATGCCTTCCTCACCAAGCCTAAGGGCTGAGTTCAAACATCCTCATCTCTAAACCACAAGGTCTTGACAAACAAGTTTGCTCCTATGCAAAGCAGACTCCATTCTCCACCACACACATCGAACTGTTGCTGTATTGACAGATGGTGCCGCGCAGAAAACAGAGCCACATGGACGAGAACTGGAAATCAATGAGGAAGGCTCAAACATTCTCTCTGAACAGGTTCTTTTATATGCTAGCAAATGAGCTTACTCAGGGTCTTCTAATAAAAATCGTATAAAACAAACGACTCACAGCCAGTGTGCTGTATCTGAGTGGTTCTGAGAAAATATCAGAACTTGCTGCGGCTACAATTTTGTGAGCTGTTTGCCTGTAAAACTGGTCATCTCAATCTCTCAGCCTGAAAGAAAAGACAACCTGTTTTTCAATAGCCTTCATCCCCCTAAATAGCTTATTTTTTAGTACGTATTTAATTTGGAAGCTTTATTTAAACACACATTGAGCGGATGGGTGAGGAAAGTAAATCAATACACGGCAGATTCAAGATAACTAAAAGAAACAGTGGCCTATATATTCAGAACATTTTAAGAATGATCATTTGTCTTGTTTGCTCAGGGCTAGAGAAAGAAGTAGCTGGAAGTTGGCAAAATAACAAGAGGGAAACTGTAAAACCGCCTGTCTGAAATCTGTTCTTTTTTGTGGTTATTTGGGCCAGGCTGGCTTCTTGTTGCCAGCTCCTCTCTCATCAAGGACCCTGAACACCACAAATATGCACATCTGATCTCCTGCCAACATCACCACAGGCACTGCTCGGGTCGGGTAGGCAGCCTGCATCTATGGGATTATAGCACCTGTGGATAAGGGGCAATATTTCCATACTCTTTCACCTAGTGGCTGAAAAAAAAAAAAAAAATCTGATATTTGAAAGAGCCACATTGAGCCAGGTATGGTGGCGCACGCCTATCATCCCAGAGACTCAGGAGGCTGAGGCAGGAGGATCACAAATTGGAGGCCAGAAGCAGTGTGCATAACTTACCAAAATCATGTCTCAAAATAACAAATAAAAAAGGACCTGGGGATGAAGCTCAGTGGTAGAGCCCTTGCCTAGCACAAGCAAGGCCCTGCATTCCATCTCCCTTACTACAAAAAAAAAAAAAAAAAGAGAGAGAGAGATAGAGAGAGAAAAAAGAAAAGAGCCACATTGCAGAGTTGTAAACATTCATGAAGAGGCTTGCCTGCACAGATAGCTGATTTTGTTTTGCACAATGCATTTCCTGGAGGCTTTCTAAGAAACTGCTGGGCTAAAAATTATATTCATAGTCAGCTAGAAATTAGGTTTAATTGTTTAAAAGTGGCCATTTTCCAATTGCCTGGAGCCAGGATGGCTGTCATTTACGAAATACCCTTACAAAGTATTTGTTAAAATATTGTGAAACAATATATGAATGAAATATAATTAGGGAGGTACTGGTTCAACAGCACTAATGCAACAGGCAAGGTCTAATTTTTTTTTTTTCCAAACTGTAAAGTTTTCCACTCTCTGTACAGGAAGTTGGAAAAGAAACTAAAAGTAAAGTGTAAAGTGGAGCTTTACTGACAGGCACACATTTTTTCTTACTTCTAGAATATTCCATTCCATATTGATGAAATGAATATTTTACAACAAAAGCAGACGCAGAAGAGTATCACGAAAACAATGCCCATGTGTTCACATGTCCCCTGCTAAAACACAACGTACCTGTTCATCCCCCGCCATAACAAAGGCTTCCTTCCGGCAGACTGCACTCAGCTGTGTCTTCCATAGAAGAGTGAGTTTCCTTCATGTGGTGTCAGGCAGGAGAAACAAAGCCAAGGGCAGGTTGAGCTGAGGTCAGGTACTTGAAGATGCCAAAGCCTAGTGAAGAAGCAGAAATGCACACTTGAGGATGGGTGGAGGTCAGAACATGAACAGCCAGAAACACCAAGTTCAAATGAGGACAAGCCAAAACCCAGAGTCTTTGGGGGCAAATAAGAACGAATTAAGTGGGGATCTATGAATAGGCAAGTTAAAGGTGACTGGCAGCACATGAAATAGGTGTGGTTAGGTCTCCACAGACATTTTGCTGAGCGTCAGGACCTCTTCCTCTGCAATATGCTCCTGCTGGTCTTAAAGAAGCAGGATCCTGAAACTATGAGAAAAGAGGCCAAAGACAACTAAGAGAAGGTAGAAACCTGGTTATGTACAAACAGGTACCACCAATACAATAGGCAAAAAGGAAGATCTGCAAGAAATACACACTGAAGATTGCCATCGCCATTGTTAGAACAATAAATCACATGTAACGATAACTATGCGGCTGGGGTTTAGCTCAGTGGTTAGATCGCTGCTCTGTACGCTCTGAGGGGCCAAGTCCCATCTCCAGCAACATAAAAATGAAAGATGGACATGACAATCCATTCCAGAAACAATCCAGAAACAATCAGCCAATGAAAACCCTTTGAGGGTCACTATGAGTTGGACCTGACTATAGGGTACCTAACGACAATGAAACTAGCACATTTGGAACACAAAATAAGACTGATGTCATACTCTTCCCATAACTCATTCATTCAAAACTTGTATGGAGTCCTTACAGCCAGGCACTGTGCTGAAAACTAGGGACAAAAAGTGCAACAGCATGCAGTCTGCGCCCTTACAGAATTCACCAAAAAAAGACAATAAGAAATTCCGGTGCACTGTAATACGTATATTATAAGGGGAAGTCATATGGTATTAAGATTAGATGTTGTTATTAGGTCCCATTGAGCTGGTATCCGACTCATAGCAACCCTACATACAACAGGCGAAGCACTATTGTCCATAGGGTTTTCAATGGCAGATTGATTTTTGGGAGTGAGTTGCCAGGTCCATCTCCCATGACTACAGCACCTGGTATTCCTAGGTGGTCTCCCATCCAAGTACTAACCAGGCCCTACCCTGTTTAGCTTCCGAGACAGGATCGGATGCCACAGGGCTATGGCTGCAGGCTAAGATAAGATGTTGTTGTTAGGTGCCCTCAAGTCATCAAGTTGTGCCTGACTCATAGAGACCCTTATAGGGTTTTCAATGGCTGATTGTTTCGGGATTGCCTTGGGAGTGGATTGCCGCGTCCTTCTCCCATTTTTGCGGTGCTGGGAATTGAACTCTCAAACTCAGGACCTCAGAGACTGCAGAGTGGAGCTCTACCAACTGAGCTAAATCCCAGCCCCCTATGAGATATTAAGCAATCTTAAAAATGAAGGAGGCAAATTCATATTAATTTCCAAGATATATTTTTCAGCAACAGACAGAACTGTCACAATAATGCATACATGTTTTTTTTTTAACGTGCTTATAGGGCTGGGGGACTGGGATTTGGCTCAGTGCGTAGAGCGCTGCTCTGCAGTCTCTGAGGTCCCGAGTTCAATTCCCAGCACCACAAAAATGGGAGAAGGACCTGGCAATCCACTCCCAAGGCAATCCCGAAACAGTCAGCCATTGAAAACCCTATGAGGGTCGCTATGAGTCGGATATCGACTCCATGGCACCTAACAACAACAACAACAATAGGATTGGGGGTGTGGCTCAGTGGTGGTGCACTTGCCTAGCATA
>VMDO01022133.1:0-34071 GCA_007922755.1 Pedetes capensis
TTAGAACAAGTGTACAAGAGCCAAGGTATGACCCTGAGTATATCTCACCTGAGTTCAGAGACCACCTCAACAACAGGTATGATGCATTAGACACTAATAATAGAAGACCAGATGAGTTGTGGCATGACATCAAAGACATCATTCATGAGGAAAGCAAAGGGTTGTTAAAAAGGTAGGAAAAAAAAAGAAAAGACCCAACTGCATGTCAAAAGAGACTCTGAAAAAGATAAAAAAAAAAAAAAAAAAAAAAAAAAAAAAAAAAAAAAAAAAAAAAAAAAAAAAAAAAAAAAAAAGAGAGAGAGACTCTGAAACTTGCCCTTGATCACTGAGCAGCGAAAATAAAAGGAAGACATGATGAAGTTAAGGAACTAAACAGATTTCAAAGGGCAGCTTGAGAAGACAAAATGAAATATTACAAAGATGTGCAAAAAGCTGGAGATGGAAAACCAAAAGAGAAGAACATGCTCTGTTTTTCTCAAGCTTAAGGAACTGAAGAAAAAAAAATCAAGCTTCTAGTGGCAATAGTGAAGGATTCTATAGGGAAAATGTTAAACCATGCAGGAAACATCAAAAGAAGATGGAATGAATACACAGAGTCATTATACCAAAAAGAACTGGTGGATGACCAACCATTTCAAGAGGTTGCATGTGATCAAAACCAATGGTACTGAAGGACGAATTGGAAGCTGCCTTTAAAGAATTGGCAAAACACAAGGTTCCAAGAATTGATGCAATATCAATAGAGATGTTTCAACAAACAGATGCAACAATGGAAGTGCTAACTTGTTTATGCCAAGAGATCTGGAAAACAATTACCTGGCCAAAAGACTGGAAGAGATCTATATGTGTGCCTATTCCCAAGGAAAGGGATCCAACCAAAGGTGAAAACTATCAAATGATTAATATCACACACAAGCAAAACTTTGCTAACAATCATTCAAAAGCAACTGCAGCAGGATATAGAAACAGAACTGCTGGAAAATGAAGCAGGATTCAGAAGAGGGCATGGAACCAGGAACATCACTGCTGATGTCGGATGAGGTATTAGCCAAAAGCAGAGAATACTAGAAGGATGTCTATGTTTTATTGACTATGCAAAGGCATTTGACTGTGTGGATCATAACAAATTATGGATAACACTGTGAAGAATGGGAATACCAGAGCACTTAATTACTCTCATAAGGAGTCTGCATATGGACCAGGAGGCAATTGTTTGGATAGAACAAGGAAACACTGCCTGGTTTAAAGTTAAGAAAGGTGAGCATCAGAGCTGTATCTATTTTCCATACCTCTTCAATCTCTAGGCCAAAAGCAAATAATCCAAGAAACTGGACCTTATGAAGAAGAATGCAGCCATCCTGACTCAGGAAAGACTCATTAGCAACCTGTGTTACGCAGATGACATAACTTTGCTTGCTGAAACTGAAGAGGATTTGAAATATTTACTGATAAAGATCAAAGAACACAGCCTTCAGTATGGATTCTACCTCAACACCAACAAAACAAAAATCCTCACAACTGGGTCAGTAAGCAACGTTAAGATAAATAGAGAAAAGATTGAGGTTGTCCATGATTTTGCTTTACTTGGTTCTATAATCAGCACCCAAGGAAGCAGCAGTCAAGAAATCAAAACATTGCACTGGGAAAAGCTGTTGTAAAAGACATCTTTAAAGTGGTCAAAAGTAAAGATGTCACACTGAAGACGAAGATGTGCCTGACTCATGCCATGGTATTTTCAGTTGTACCATATGGTTATGAAAACTGGACACTGAATAAGGGAGACAGGAGAAAAATTGATGCTTTTGAATTATGATGCTGGAGATGAATATTGAATATATCATGGTTGCCAAAAGAACCAACAGATCTGTCCTAGAAGAAGTGCAACCTGAGTGCTCCTTAGAAGCAAGGATGGCTAGACAATGTCTTACGTAGTTTGGATATATAGTCAGGAGGACTACATCCTGAAGGACATCATGTTTGGCAGAGTGGCAGGTCAACAAAAAGAAGGAAAACCCTGAACTAGATGGACTTACACAGTGTCTGCAATGAGGGGTTTAAACATAAAAAAGATTGTGTGCCTGGCACAGAATCGGGAGTCATTCTGTTGTACACAGGGTCACTATGAGTTGAACCTAACTCAAGGGCACCTAACAACAACAAACCTAGAATATAGTGAATAACAGAGAAGGAGGGGGAGCTATTGTTTATCTAATTTAAAGAGGTAAAAAATGGTATTGTTGACTGAACAATTACTATATTTTGAAGTATGTATTAAATACAAATGAAATTGAGGCCAGGTGCTATGGTGCATGCCTATAATCCCAGCAACCCAGGAGGCAGTGGCAGGAGGACTGCAAGTTCGAGGCCAGAGGCAGCTGGTATAACTTAGTGAGACCCTCAATGTAAAAAATGAAAAAGGGGCTGAGGGCACAGCTTGGTGGTAGAGTGCTTGCAAAGTATGTGCAAGGCCCTGGGTTCAGTCCGGCCAGTACAGCAGAAATACAAAAACAAAATAAAAAATAAATGTTAAAATTTTTTAAAAATTTAAAAAATGAAATTGGGTAGCAATATGGTGATTAAGACAATAGACTTTAGCTGGGTACAGTGGCTCACACCTATAATCCCAGTGACTCAGGAGGCAGAGGCAGGAGGATTGTGAGTTCAAGGCCAGAAGCAGCCTGACTAATTTAGTGAGATCCTGACCCAAAATAAAAAACAACAACAAAAAAAAAAAAAAAAAAAAAAAAAAAAAAAAAAAAAAAAAAAAAAAAAAAAAAAAAAAAAAAAAAAAAAAAAAAAAAAAAAAAGAAAGAAAGAAAGAAAGAAAAAGAAAAGAAAAGAAAATGGGCTAGGGACATGCAGCCCAGTGGCAGTGCACTTGCAAAGTATGTGCGAGGCCCTGGGTTCAACCCTGAAGTACAGCAAAAATAAATAAATAAATAAAATAAAAAATAAGGAGGAGGCAGGGAGAGGGAGAGGGAGAGGGAAAAGAGAGAAAGAGTATATTTTGAAGCCAAATAGTAGTAGGCAGAGTTTATCTCTACCACTGTTCATTTTGTGTGTCAACTTGAATGGGTCAATACTGATAAGATTAAGCACTGTTTCTATGTGTATCTGTGAGAGTATTTTAGGGCAAGAGAAACATATGTTATTAGTGGACTCAGCAAAGAAGATTACCCTCTTAAACTAGTTGGGTTTCTAATCTCTTGAGGACCTAAACAGAACAAAAGGCAGAGGAAGGAAGAGTTTACCTACTGTTCCTGCCTCACTTATTGAGGTGGGACATCTCATCTCATCAAGTGCTGACCTCTGGGATTTAAATCATTAGCTCCCTGGTTTTCAGGCCTCAAAACGCAGAATGAATTATACCACCTGCTTTCTTGGGTCTCTACCTTGCCAACAGAGTAAAGAACTTCTCAGCCTTTATAATTGCATGAGCCAATTCCTCACAATAAATCTCCTTTAAATATATACATATATATATACATACATATATATACATACATATATATATATATATATATATACATATATATATATATATATATATTCTATTTCTCTGACAATATAACCACTAGCCAGCAAAGTGAGTTGGGGGAAAATTATCTAAGTTCTTCCAGTCTTACTTTCCTCATTTGTAAATGGGGATACCACCTACCCACAGGATTTTCTGAGGATAAAATAGGTTAATCACACAAAGCATTTAACAGAGGATCTACCATAATAAATGCTACTATCATTATAACAGTATTTATGTAGCCATTAAACTACTTACAAATACAATTATTATTTAGTTCTGAACATAACTGCTTTAAATTATTTTACCATGAGATGTAAATGGTAGAGTATTAATCAGCACAAGTTCATCCGGAATGGCATGATTCGGAAGACGTTTCTGCAGTTCTTTAAAGATGCCTTCCTTTAATAGATCATCTTTGGATACTATGAAGAGAATTAATTTTTCCTGATTATACCATATAACTGCACAAGATTCAACTTGCTGAAGTTCTTCAGCGACCTATAAGAGAGATTATCCCAATGTGCTAATGAGGTCATTTAAAAATGATCTTCCCTAGATCTACCTTAAAGGAAAAAAACCACATAAACATATTTTATATCTATATTAAATGTGTATATATTATATATCATAGATTATAGTTATTATATATATATATATATATATATATATATATATATATATCACATGATTCTATGAATCTAAGATTGGAAAATATAAAAGAACCCACTGGGAGAGGGAAGGGGATGAGTAGGAGGGAGAGGGAGATGGGACGAGTAGGAGGGGGAGGAGGAGCAACATGAGGGGGTGAAGAGGGAGAGAACAAGTGCAAAGTATAGGATGCAATTGTATGAAAATCTCTTAATGAAACTCACTATACTATATGCAATTAAAAAATACTGTCCCTTATAAATATGCACAATTATTATTACATGTTTAGCTCAATTGGTAGAGCGCTGCTCTGCACTCTCTAAGGCCCTGGGTTGGATCTCCAGCTCTGCAAAAAGTGGGAAAAGAATTGGTAACCCACTCCCAAAGCAATCATGAAACAAAGAGCCAATGAAAACCCTATGAAGAGCAGAAAAGCACTGACATAGTGCCAGGCATAGCACATTGGCAGAGAGCATTTCATCGTGCTATACACAGGGTTGCTATGAGTCAGACACGACTTGACACTTAACAACAAGAAGATCTTCCAGGAATAATTTGGGGCTGGGGTTTAGTTCAGTTAGTAGAGTGCCACTCTGCTGTCTCTGAGGCCCTGGGTTTGATCCCCAGCACCACAAGAAAGAGAGAAGGATGTAGCAATCCACTCTTGAAGCAATCCCGAAACAATCTGCCATTGAAAATCCTATGAGGAGCCGGGTGAGGTGGCGCACGCCTGTAATCCCAGAGGCTCGGGAGGCGGAGACAGGAGGATCGCAAGTTCGAGAGCAGAGGCAGTCTGCGTAATTTAGCGAGACCCTGTCTCAAAAAGTAAAAAAATGGGCTGAGGGCGCAGCTCAGTGGTCCAGCACTTGCAGAGCATGCAGGCGCGGGGCCCTGGGTTCAACCCCCAGTACCACAAAAAAAAAAAAAAAAAAAAGAAAATCCTATGAGGGTCATTATGAGTCATACACGACTCAACAGCACCTAACAACAATAATCAAAAATTTGTTTAAAATGTTTAAAAAGATGGAATGGTTTACTATCCTGATCTGGTAAGTGCACACTGTATTTATGAACTGAATTATTACTCTGTACCCCATAAATATCTATAATTACTAATAAAAAGAAAACTTCCTATATGCTCAAATTTGTTATATCTAAAATCAATATTGCTGAATTTTGGAATATACTAGACATTTTTTAAAAAATTGTTTGCTATTGTTATGACTAGAACACAGGCCCTTAATATTTTTCAAAAAACTAGCACACAGGTTAATATTTTTCAAAAATAATAGACCCTAAAATAAATAAACCAATTTATTTTCACAGATATGGAAATCCACTGTCATTTATTTAAAAAACAACCATCTCTTCATGCTGAGAATAAGGGACACACTCATGGAATTATCCATATTTTTTATTGTTTTGTTGTTGTTGGAGACGTTCTTGCTACATAGCCCAGGCTAGCCTGGAAGTCACTATGTAGCCCAAATGGCTTCAAACTCCACATCCTACTGCCTCAGCCTCCTGATTGCTAGATGACAGGCATGTGACACTACTACCCAGCTCCATACCTTTTGTAATTCATCACTAACACAAAAATCTTAGGTATAAATAATACTAATAGAGATCCTGCCATAGAGAATTAGTGGTAGCTGCCTCTAACGCCTACATATACTGTTGTTAGGTGCCGTCGAGTCAGTATCCGAGTCATAGTGACCCTGTGTACAACAGGCGAAACACTATTGCCAGTGCTTCTCTGCTGTTCATAGGGTTTTCAATGGCAGATTGGTTTTTGGGAGTGGGTGGCCGGCTCCGTCTCCCACTACATATACTAGTAGGTACTTAATATTTAAATAGTCCTACCTGTTGCACGAGTTCAATGTTAAGACGTTTGCCATGACGTTTGATCTGACTGTCCCTTCTTCCCAAGAAAAATAACTCTCCATCTTTCATAGTCACAAAGTCTCCTGTGGCTCGCATTGTGCCCAGAGGTACAGTCATTTCATCATCAAGAAAACACACTCTGTTTTTCCCACCTTGCAAAGATATAAATACCAATGTCATTAAATCAATCGAAAATATATTAAAACCCATCAAAATCAAGAACGTCTAAATGCTGTTATTAAGACTCAAAGTTTGAATATTTATATTCAAACTGAGGTTCACTTTTAAATGCTGATAAAATTAGAAACAATAACCAGTAAATAAGGAAAGATAAAATATATTTTAAAAAACATATGATTTTTTAAATTCTTTTTTTTTTCTTTTTTTTTCCTTTTCTTGCCCAGTGGTAGAGCAGCACCCTCAACCCATTTTTAATTTTTTTTTTTTGCGACAGGGTCCCACTAAGTTATACAGGCTGCCTCTGGCCTCAAACCTGTAATCCTCCTGTCTCTCCTGAGTCGCTGGGATTATAGGCATGAGCCACCATTCCTGGCTCTCTAAATTACTTTTACTGGATGTTATATATGAATGTAATATACATATAATATATGAGTGTTATATATATATACATATATATATGTAATAGTGAAATAACTATAGTAACTTACTAAATATTTCATGACTATGAGAACAAGATTAAAATTTATCACTGAAAAGCATACTGGAGCTTAAAAAACCAGGGAATGAATAAAGTAAATACATCAGATTTTTTTCTAAAATAATAATAATAATTATTCCCAATGAATAGATGTAAAACAACCTAAAAATACTTGGCCACTGCCTTCTTGAATTGGGAAACCATTTACATCTCTGACTTCAACTACTGTTCCAAGTAGTGGAAATCCCAGTTGTATAGGCAATTCACATCTATGAAAAACACAAACCAAAACAGATTTAAAGTTTTACATTTAAAAAGAATATTTCCCAAAGTATTTAAATCACACTGTACCAAAGAAAGAAACCCACAGTTTATTATGACACAATTCAAAGATTGCCAAGAGGAAAACCCCAGGGGAAAGGTTATCACATATGTTAAGTATTATCATTTCATCACAAAAAATTGTAGCAGGATCTCAGCACCAGTTATAAGAAAGGTTCTAAAGGTTCTAGATTCACAACTTAAAATGCTACATAAAATAGTGTTTTATAGTTGGGTGCTGTGGTGTGGTGTGGAACATGCCTATCATCCCACCAACTGGGGAGGGTGAGGCAGTAGGATTATGAGTTCAAAGCCAGAGACAGACTACACAATTTAATGAGATGCTGTCTCAAAATAAAAAACTAAAAAAGTAGCTGAGGTGTGGCTCATTGGTGGAGCACTTGTCTGGCACCATGTGTGATGGGTTTAACCCTCAGTACTGCAAAAAAAAAAAAAAAAAAAAAGAAAAGTGTTTCTAAAGTTAATACTCCAGTGCCTATCAGAACATTATTAGTAGCGGCTCAAAGTGTAGCTCAATGGTAAACTGGTAGTGTTTGAGGCCCTGTATTCAACCTCCAGTCCTGAAACAAACAAATAAACAAAAACAACAAAAATCAAAACAAAAAAAATGACTGTTAGCATAAAGATTTTGGAAAAATTGAGTCGCTGGCCTTTCTCTGTTATACAATTAAAACCCTTACTTTGATGTAGAGTTAAGAATCTCTTCTGGAATCCTGTAAAAGGTTGCCCAGCTTGATACCTCTGTGATACCATAAACATTAAATATGTGAGTTTTATTGCCTTCTCCTCTCCAGCTTTGTAGAACCCTCAATGATGGAAATGCTTCCCCACCAAGAGCTAATACTCGAAGAGAAGTACTGGCTGACAAAACAGTTGACTTGATAAGCTCAGATCCAAATCTTCTAAGCAATGTTGGTGTTGCCTGTAAATACATTAAAATAATTTATTTCTTTCCTCTTCTTAAAAAGGTAAATACTATAATAATTAATTCAAAGCTTTACATTTGGAGTCCACATGGAAATTAAGGCTGTGTTTATCAAATGGCAAATCACATTTGGAAAACTACTGAGGTAAAACATTATCTTTTTAATGTGGACAGGGATATGCTTTAGAAAAAAACTAAGCAAGACTATTATTTATGTTTCATTGTTGGTTGTTGTTGGTAGGTGCCGTGGAGTCGGTATCCGACTCATGGCGACCCTCATAGGGTTTCAATGGCTGATTGTTTCGGGATTGCCTGGGGAGTGGATTGCCAGGCCCTTCTCCCATTTTGCGGTGCTGGGAATTGAACTTGGGACCTCAGAGACTGCATAGCAGTGCTCTACCAACTGAGTTAAATCCCAGCCTTTATGTTTCATCACACACACACACACACACACACACACACACACACACACACACGTTGTTGTTGTTAGGTGCTGTCAAGTGGGTATCCGACTCATAGCGACCCTCATAGGGTTTTCAATGGCTGTTTTGGGATTGCCTTGGGAGTGGATTGCCAGGCCTTTCTCCCATTTTTACGGTGCTGGGAATTGAACTCGGGACCTCAGAGACTGCAGCGCAGTGCTCTACCCACTGAGCTAAATCCCAGCCCATATATATATATATATATGTTGTTGTTGTTGTCGTTGTTGTTAGGTGCCATCGAGTCGGTATCCGACTCATAGCGACCCTCTGTACAACTGGGGAAACACTATTGTCAGTGCTTCTCTGAATTCCCCAGAATTGTAAGAAATAAATTTTTGTTGTTTGTAAGTCACCCAGTTTGTGATATTTTGTATTTGTAGTCTGCATGGACTGTTGTTGTTGTTGTTGTTAGGTGCTGTCGAGTCGGTGTTCAACTCACAGCAATCCTACAACAGGCAAAACATTATTATGCTTCTCTGCTATTCATAGGGTTTTCAATGGCTGATTGTTTTTTGGGAGTGAGTTGCCGCGTCTTCTCTCAAGCCTACAGTACCTGGTGTTCCCAGGTGGTCTCCCATCCAAGTACTAACCAGGCCTGACCCTGCTTAGCTTCTGAGCTCTGACGGGATAGGACGCCACAGTGGTATGGCTGCAGGACACATACAAACCAGGAACTATGCTGTACTATTTCATTTAATTTCCACTACTGAATGAAATGGATATTATTTCCATTTACAGCTAAAACTTGAAGCTCACAACAGATAAACACTTAACTAAGATATCTACCGATTATGATATGTATATAATTCTGTTAATTCTTTCCAGCCATCTTTAACCATTTACAATGTAATATCTTAAGGTTTGTATACCATATATTTTCAAATACACATTTGAAAAATATTTTAAGAGGCTAAACTTCAAAAATATCTGTTTCTATACATTAATGTAAATATACTGAAGTAAAAATAAAAATCTAAATTCCTAAGTCATATATGATAGTATAATATACTAGCCTCTAGTAGTGTTTGCCTGCAGCAGTAGCCCTGTGGCATCCGATCCCGTCCGATCTCAGAAGCTAAGCAGGGTCAGGCCTGGTTAGTACTTGGATAGGAGACCGCCTGGGAACATCAGGTGCTATAGGCTTGGGAGACAGACCCGGCAATCCACTCCTAAAAATCAATCTGCCATTGAAAACCCTATGAACAGCAGAGAAGCACAAACAATAGTGTTTCGCCTGTTGTACCAGGGTCGCTATGAGTCAGATACCGACTCAATGGCACCTAACAATAACAACAACAGTAGTGTTTAGTATTTATAATACCCTTAAATTTTAAGCTCCGGCTGGGGGTAGTGGCTCACACCTATAATCGCCAGGAGGCTGAGGCGCGATGATTTGCAAGTTTGAGGCCAGAGAGAGTTCACATAACTTAGTGAGATTTTGTCTCAAAATATAACCAGAGAGAGTTCACATAACTTAGTGAGATTTTGTCTCAAAATAAAAAAATTTTAAAAAGTGGACTAGGGGGGTGCAGCCCAATGGTAGAGCACATACCTTGTAAGGCCCTGGGTTCACCTTCTAAGTACCACAAAATAAATAAATAAATAAATAAATAAATAAATAAATAAATAATTAAAAATTTAAGATAGAAGACATCCTAAAGTATATCCCAACAGATGAGTCAAAATCAATTTCCTTTAGTGATTACAGTATGCACAAAATCCATAGTAAAATAAATTCCTAGGCATATTTAGCTGATTTATTTTTAGTTTTAAATAAACAAGTGACATCATGAGGTAATAACACTTGATAATCTAACTAGATTATCATTAACCCATTGCAAAGAACAATAAGAATATAAAGTATTCTTTAGACTAGTAATGAAAGATGATACACTTCATTTGCTACTAAAACATACCTGCAAAACAGTCACTCTATGATGGGAAAAGAGAACAGCAGCTAATTTTGATGGCAGCATTTTGACAGAAGTTGGTATTATAAGCAGAGAGGCACCACTTGATAGAGCAACAAATATTTCCACAACAGAAGGATCAAAGGTCAGAGGTGAAGCCAGAAACAAAACATCTTCTTGTGTGATGTCAAAGAGTACCCTAAAACAAACAATGTAGTTATAATAAAAGTCGAACAGCTGAAGCTAGACACTATGGCGCATACCTATAATCCCAGACACTTGGGAGGCTGAGGCAGGAGTATCCCAAGTTTGAGGCCAGAGGCAGTTTGCACAATTTAGGAAGACCCAGTCTCAAAATAAAAAACAGAAATGGGGGCAGGGAGTGCAGCTCATGGTAGAGCAATTGCCTAGCATTCACAAAGTCCTGGGTTCAACTCCCTAGAACTGCCAAAAATTAAAGTCTAATATCTGATAAACACAGATCCTAAAAACATGTTTATGATGATTGTTTCTGCATGTTATCAGATTTTGTTCTTCTTTTACATTATGCAAAAACGGTGCTATTAATTCTGGGAATCCTTGTTATAAAAGGATTAGAAGCCATTTAAACCAATACTTAATCTTTGCCAAACACATCTGAGCATCTGTGATGGCTGATATGTCAATTTAAGTAGATTGAACTGCAGTCCCCAGAATTCCCTTTCTAATATGTTTCCCATTAAGAAGGCAGATTTGGAGAAAAGAAACGAAGTAACTGCTGCTTGATAACACACACATCTAAAATCCTTATTCAGCTGCTTTTATATCAGTTCTGAGATTATCCTGAATTGGCTGGATTTACTCAGTTGGAAGACCTTTAATAGAAGGTTTAGATCTTTCTTGAAGAAGTCCTCAACAGCAGTTGGATCTACAATTAACTCCCCTTTACCCTGGAATGTCTTTATAACTTTGCCGTGGGCAACCTCATGCCTTTGGGGTGCCAGCCTCCTCCTGATCATCAGTTTCTGACTGCCTATTCTATGAACTTTGTTTATTCATTGATTAATTTATTCATTTATTTATCCTGGGGATTGAACCCAGGCCTTGAGGTAGGCAAGCACTCTACCACTAAGTTATATCCCCAGCCCTTTTTATTTTATTATTTTTATTTTGAGACAGGGTCTTGCTAAACTGTGTAGTCTGCCTCTGGCCTCGAACCAGAAATCCTCTTGCCTCGGCTGGGATTACAGGCTTGCGCCACTACACAAGGCACCCCCTGTGGACTTTAGATTTGCTTAGCCACCCACCCCAATTGTGTTAAGTCAATTCCTTGAAATAATCCTGATGTGTCCTCCTACTCTCACTCTAGTAGAAACTTGTCCTGCCACACTTATTCAATGATGCTTGATAAGAGTCTTCTGATTGCCTTTTCCTTCCCACTATTTGGTATTTTCTCTCAGTAACAGAACAAAGAGCAGAACAAGAATACATTTGGTTAGGATATTATAGATCATGGATAGTCAGTGGTGAGCCTATGGCACTATAACTTTGAACACACAAACCCATTATATCTAAAAGCTAAGATTACTGTAACCTCAAAAGATCCTCTAGTATAAAGATTTTTTTTAATTTAACCATAGTATATGTTTTTTTAATTTAATTTAAAATTTAATTTTTTAATTTAACTGTAGTATATCTATGTAAAAATATAATATAATATAAAAATATAAAGGTAATATAAAAATTCATTGAATATTAAAGGCTATGCTAAAACCTCTGTCTTTAACAGAATTGCTCTTCACAAATATTGTCTGGTATCCTGATTAGGTATTTAGGGGAGAGAAAATTTTTTGTTTGTGCGTTTCTTTTTTGAGACAGGGTCTCACTAGGTAGACCAGGCTGGCCTTGAACTCATAATCCTCCTGCCTCAACTTCCAAGCATAGATAGCAAACTTATTTTCGTGTCTCTACTCTATAAATAAAAATGGGCAATGTAAAATGTTTGTGGAGTATCTAGTCAATTCAAGAAAACAGCTTAAGATGCATTCAAGATAGAAAAAAATAACAGATTTTAAAAGTGCAAAGAAAGAAAGTGAAATATAACAATGTTTGAACTTACTGTGAGACTTAGTGATGGTTATCTAATAAGTTGGTTCTTATTTTTTTTAACCACTAGTGAAGCAAGAATGGTTATGTGGGGACCCACTCAGAACTCCAGAGTTGCTGTTATTACTTTAAGCTGAAGACATCTGAGATTCAACAATGTAGAAAGACACCTTCTTAAAGCTTCCCTATCTAACTAAAAGCAGAAACTTCTGAGAAAGAGGCTATAGTAAACTTCTCATTAGAGTGGCTTTTACTCCTAGGAGTATCAAGGGTTAGATTACCATAAATTCTCCCTGGGGAAAGTTTTGTGATCATTAATGAAACTGGAATGCCACTGCAACTGAATATACGAGCATTACCACAAACGTTCTTTTCTCCAATTTGTTTTCCAGAAAATCCACTGGTCTTTTCTAAAAAATCCATTTGTTCTTTGGAAGTCTTTCCTTCCTAACCCCTTCCCTTACTAAATTAGTTATATAAGCCTCTATATTAACCAGTTACTAAGCTCCTGTCTTTTCTGAGTTTAATTTGAAGCCCCTAGGGACTGAGCTTGAGGTGAGGATAGTGGGGGTGGTTCCTAGAGGAAAAGTTTGTCCTCTCATTTTTTTACTCCCATTTTAAAATGGAGAAAAACTAAAGTTCAGGAAGACACATATATTAAGCTTTTTTTTTTTTTTTTGGATGTACTTAGGGAGTTGATCCAGGGTCTCACACATACTTTACAAGTGAACTGCCACTGTGCTGCAACTCCAGCCCATTTTTTATTTTTTATTTGGGGTCTGGGTCCCGCTAAGTTACATAGGATGCCTTTGGCCTTGAGCTTGCAATCCTCCTGTCTCTGACTCCTTGCTGGAAGTCAGCTGAGATTCTAGGTGTGCACAACCCACTCAGCCACCATCAACTTAATTCTTAAACATTATTTTAAAAACTTTGAAACTGTACCTTCCTGTTTTAATTTGTACAAGAATGTTAACGATGTGAATAAAAGAAATGTTCATCTAAAAATTTAGTATTAAAAATGTCAGTTGAGAAAAGAATTAAACATCAAAAACAACAGCAGTTTTCTTCACAATATATGATTATAAAATATGTTTAATAAGATTAATAATCTAAGCGCCAGGTGCAGTGGTGCATGCCTGTAATCCCAGCGGCTGGGGAGGCGGAGGCAGAGGCAGGAGGATTGCAAATTCAACACCAGAGGCAGACTGGGTAACTTAGCAAGACCCTGTCTCAAAAAGTAAAAAAAAATGGGCTAGGGGTGCAGCTCAGTGGTCCAGCACTTGCGAAGCATGCAGTTGTGAGGCCCTGGGTTCAACCCCCAGTACGGCAAAAAAAAAAAAAAAAAAAAAAGATTAATAATCTAAACCAAAACATAAAGGGATATGGCTTGGTGAGTATTCCTTCAAGTACAATATTAAAAGTCACCAAAATCCAGAAGTAGAAGCAGGGGAAGCCACATTAAAATAATAGAAAAAAATGTGGTTTTTGTTTTGTTTTGCTTTTTACTGCATAACTTTTCTTGTTAGACAAAAGAAATATTAGATTTTATTTCTGACTCAGCAATCAAAGTAGGCTATTGTCCATAGAAAATATCTCCTTCAAAACTAAAATCCTTACAAATTGTTTATTAACTCTATATTCATAGGTATTTTGATCCATAGTTATCAAAGAGCAACTTTTCACCTTAGTTTTTTGTTTTGTTTTATTTTGGTATAATCTAAGGAAGATCAGTAAATATTTAAAGGCAAAGTCAGTTCCATGTTATCGTATAAAGGAAGGATACCATATTTGCCTCTGTAGAATAAGTGCCTCTGGCATGAACAACCACAATTCTTATATCTGTTCTCAAGTGTCCTTATGAGGCAGGATAGAAAGATAGGGAAAATCTGGAAGACATAGAAAGAGAAAGCGCTTTCACCCCAGGATCTGGTTTGAATTTCACCAGCAGAGAATCAGGAACTTTGACACAACTACCAAGATAACTGCTGCAAGGACTGCCTACATAGAAATGGTATTTGGGGGAGACATTTTAAATAATGACAATGTTAAAATAGTAATAAGCCATGCTAGCAGTCAAAATGTAGTCATGTTTGGGGTCAAAATGTATAAACTTTGCATTTGACCTTGCTTTCCCCTCTGTAATTCTGTACTTCTTTGAGACATGCACAGGCAACTCCCTTCTTACTCTTTTCTTAAACCTATACAGTGTACCTATAATCTCATTTCATTAAAGGTAAGTTCCTCCAAAAGAAAAAACTAAACAATGGAACTTTTTCTTTTTGATCTTATTGGCACTTCCCCAGTCCATAACAGGGGCCTTTCTAAGGGAAGCTTGAGGCTCACATCACACTAGGTGCTCAGAGTTGGGCTCTCAAGACTGATCACACAGGGTATGCCCTAGGTTAAATAAAACGGGAAGAAACACATGCTCTGGCCTTTTCCGCTGCTTCTTCACTCTCTTAGTAAGTCCATGTCCATGTCTTGGATCTCTCTCTCTCTCTCTCTCTCTCTCTCTCTCTCTCTGAGTGCCCATATGTATTCTAAAGCATGTACCTAATAAACTCTATAACTTTGTTTCACTCTCTATGACTCATCCTGAAATTCTTTTCTGTGATGAAGCCAAGGACCCAGCTTAACCTGAGTGGAGGTCCAAACTAGCAGGAACGCCTCAGGACAGGCAGCCACGCTGATTAGTATCTCTCAGCTATGCTGCCCATGATGCTTATTAGAAAAATAAGGCAAAAGACAGAGAAAAGGAAATCAGCTGCCATAATCTGCTTTCAGAAAGTAGTACAGCTTGAGTAGCCCTTATTTAAAAAACTTGGGACAAAAAGGATCTTGGATTACAGATTCCTTTTAAATTTTGGAGTAATGCGGTATCTTGGGGATAGCAGCAACATCTAAACATGAGATTCATTTGTTTCTCACACACCTCATATACATTGCCTGGAGGTAATTTTATATAATATTTTTAAAATTTTGTGTATGAAACAAAATTACTGTATACAGAATCATCAGACACTCACTTGTAGTATAGTGTCAGGTTGGCCCTCAAGTTTCAGATTTGGATTTTCAGATTAGGTATGATCAACCTTGGGGAGGATAGAAAAACAGGGAATATTGGGGAGACAAAGAAAGGAAAAGATCTATTACCCCAGGATCTGGTTTAAATCCTACCAGCTAAAAAATCAAGGACTTTGACAGAACTACCCAGAAAACTACTGTGAGGATTATCTGTGTAAAGACATTATTTTGAGAGATTTTTCAAATGGAAATGTTGAAATAGCTATATTTAACATAAGAATGTATGTGACCTTTTGAGTTTACCCTTACTTTCCCCTCTATAGTCTTGTGCTCCTTTGAGAACCTCACAAACAGGGATTATGGGCCATATTTCCAGTCAGCATATGCCCAGACAACTCCCTTGTGACTCTTTTCTTATCTGTAAACCTATACAATACACAGGGGATAGGGTTTAGCTCAGTTGGTACAGTGCCACTCTGCATTCTCTGTGGCCCTGGGTTCAATTGCCAGCACCGCAAAAAAGGGGAGAAGGACATGGCAATCTACTCCCAAAGCATCCCTGAAACAATCAGCCATTGAAAATCCTAGGAATAGCAGAAAAGCACTGACATAGTGCCATAGTGTTGGGGAGCATTTTATCCTGTTGTATATAGGGTCTCTATGAGTCAGAACCTAGTTGACAGCACCTGACAACTATAAAAACATACAATGTACCTCTGGACCACCTTATAATTTCATTTACTAAAGGGAAGTTTCTCAGATAGATGGTATACCAAAGCATTTCTACTGAGCTTTTTAAATCCTAAACAATGGAACTTCTTCAGGCACCTCCTTAATCCATAACAGGGGCTTTTCCAGGCAGAGCTTGAGACCTTCCTCACACCGGGAGCTCAGGGCTGGGCACTTAGGACAAGTCACATGGGGCATGCCCTAGGTTAAATAAAACTACAGGAAAAACGTGCCCAAGTACTCTCTCTTCTGTTAAGAGGGTTGTGTCCAAGTCTTGGATGTATACTATTGATTCTTTTCTCTTTTTCTCTATGAGCACCTGTGCTTACTCTTAAGAGTGTACCTGAGCCAGGCTCGGTGGCATACGCCTCTAATCCCAGCGGCTCGGGAGGCGGAAGCAGGAGGATCGCAAGTTCAAGACCAGCGGCAGTCTGCGTAATTTAGGGAGACCCTGTCTCAAAAAGTAAAAAAAAAAAAAAAAAAAAAAAAAAAAAACAAAAAAAACGGACTGGGGGTGCAGCTCAGTGGTCCAGCACTTGCAGGGCATGCAGGCATGAGGCCCTGGGTCCAACCCTCAGTACCACCAAAAAAAGAAAAGAAAAGAAAAGAAAAGAAAAGAAAAGAGAAAAGAGTACCTAATAAACTCTATGCCTTCAGACTTACCACTGTGGCATCGGTTCCTGTCAGATCTCGGAAGCTAAGCAGGGTCAGGCCTGGCTAGTATTTGGATGGAAGACTGCTTGGGAACACCAGATGCTATTAGCTTAGGAGAAGGACCCGGCAACCCACACCCAAAAAAAATCAGCCATTGAAAACCCTATGAATTGCAGAGAAGCAGCAACAATACTGTTTCACCTGTTATACATAGGGTCGATATGAGTTGGACGATTCGAGGGCACTTAACAACAATAAAGTCTATAACTTTGTTTCGCTTTCTAGCTCACCCTGAAATTCTTTTCTGCAATGACACCAAAGACCCAACTTAACCAGAGTGGAGGTCCTAACTAGGGGAATTCCTCAGGTTAGACAGAAACATTGACCTGCACATCTCACCTCAGAAGACAAAACGACCATGGTGAGGCAAAATAAAAAGACAGGAACAATTAAGGGGACACAGGAAGGGACAGTAACCCTTTACCCCTGGTTGCTGAGAATTAAGAAAATCTGACAAACAAGCTTATAGATCATGTTAACAGTCAAAACATTGGGCTTGACTTCCTTACAAAGAATTCCTTTCACTCTTTTGTCTTATATAATCTATTAGCACTCTTTTCCTATCTGCAAACCTGTATAATATACCTCATGGGCCACATTATGATCTCATTTACTAAAAAGTCCTTAAAAAAGGGCCAGGTGTGGTGGCACACACCTGTAATCCCAGCAACTTGGGAGGCAGAAGCAGGAGGATCCCAAGTTCGAGACCAGAGGCAGGCTGCGTAATTTAGCGAGACTGTCTCAAAATTTAAAAAAAAATGGGCTGGGGGTGCAGCTCAGTGGTATAGCACTTGCAAAGCATGCAAGCTCAAGGCCCTGGGTTCAACCTCTAGTACTGCAAAAAAAAAAAAAAAAAAAAGTTCCTTAAATACTCTAAAGGATCTAACTTCAAAAGCCACCAAAATCATATAGCTATTGTTATGACAACTTAAATATAATTCTCTGGAGAAACCCAAATCCATGTCTTGGTTGTTGTTGTTTGTTGTTAGGTGCCGTCGAGTTGAGTCCAACTCATAGCGACCCTATGGACAGCAGATCGAAACACTTGCCCATTCTGTGCCAGGCAAACCATCTTATTTATGTTTAAGCCCATTGTTGCAGACACTGTGTCAATCCATCTGGTGGAGGGTTTTCCTCTTTTGCGTCCATGTCTTGGATTTGTGCTAACATTCTTTTCTTAGGCATCTCTCATTTTCTCTGAATTCCAGGGCTAAAATCTTAAGTATATCCTGTCTCTTATCTCTACTTAATAAACATGCTTTATTTCTAACTTATCCTGAAATTCTTTTCTGTAGCATAGTCAAGGACCTGTCTTTACCTGACTTGAGGTCCATAACAAGAACTCCTCAGGTTGGTGGTACTGGGCTGCCTCTCCTGCTGCCTGACAATAGGAGTAAATTTAATGAAGCATAAATCTTCCAATGGTTCCCCATTATCTAAAAGATTAAGTTTAAATTTCAACTGGGTATTCTAGGCTCCTGTACTCCAGCTCTTTCCTCAGCCTCACTCTGACACATTCAAGTAGGAAAAACTCCTTTTTCTATCCTCTCCCAGAAAAACCTTCCTTTTCTTTTTATTAGTAATTAAAATGCAAGACTTCTAACCACATCATTTGTTCTGCAAATGGCCTAGATCAACAGGACTCCTTCTTCACATACCACTGAAACAAAATTAGGGATATTCATGTAGAAACAAGATGTACAAAGAACAAACATTTAAAATTCTTTTTTTTCTCTTTAAAGCACGAGCTTTCTGTTTTGTTATTGTGTCTTGTTGGGTTTTTTGAGACAGAGTCTGTGTAGCTCAGGCTCACCTTGAATTTATCATCCTCCTGTCTCTGCCTCCCAAGTGCTGGGATTACAGGCAAGCACCACAACACTTCGCTTAAAACACAAATTCTAAGGACCCAAAGAACAGAAACTTACCGGAAATGCTGGACATTTGGTAATATACATGCATGAGGCACTCTAACAATCTTAGGTGTCCCTGTAGTCCCAGATGTATGCAGAACATAGGCTAAGCAATGCTTTAGCCTCACATCCATGTGTTCTTTTTCTTCAATGCTGTTTTCAAAGATGATGCTGGTTTTTCTATTTTCTTTTTCATTTTTCTCTTTTCTATCACTTAGTATCCAGTTCATCTCAATGTTTCCCCAGTGTAGTCTGAAGAGTACGAGGTCATTAAATTCTACAACTGTATCATAGTTCAGTAATGTTTCATGGGAAGACTTGAATTTCTGTTAGATGGGGACACAATTTATAATATTAATATTTTAAAATACATTTTTCTTTTATTTAGAATATGTAATATCCATTTACTCATTCCATATGGACTTTTTGGGTAGATGACGGTACATGCTATGTATCCAGGGATAAAGTGACAAAAGAATCATCTCCAATAGTAAAGTGGTATCCTTATTTTCAAACTCACCCTCAAAATAAACACATATAAAAATATGCAAATGCAATACAATATAGTAAATGTGACAATGACATATGCTTGAAATGCTAATGGAGACAGAGGAGGCTGAACTTAAACTCTGTATGAAAGGTCAGAGATTGCTTCATAGGTAAAATTGGTATTATAAGTAGATATTCCCCAAATAATGAAGCCAGGCACTTCAGGCAATCAATCGATATAGAGCATATGATCTGAGAAAGTTGGTATTGTAGAGAACAGTAAGCACTCCAATAAGGTACAGAATTGGGAGGGAGAGAAGGTAAGTTGTGCTGCTGATAGGAGATGTAGTGCAAATCCCAAATTATTTTCTACAATTTTCCCAAAGGAGTTTAGACCTTAACCTCTAAGTGACAGGATCAAATTGAGAATGGTAACAGTGTGGATTAAGTTCTATTCCAACAGGGATAGAATGATAAACAAGGCTCTGCTCACTGAGAGCCAGTTAATGAATCTTTTTATAATAATTCTGGTATGCTATATGAGCCAAAACTAGTCTTGCAATAGGGGTGGACAGAAAGGGTCTATGAATAAAGATCAACACTATGTGGTGACTTTATAGATCTGGAGTAAGTCTAGGAAGATTATTGAGCTTCTGATTCAGGTGATTTGGTGGATGGAGATGAAGTGGTGCAGAAGTAAGTTTGGATGAAAAGATACTAAATTTAGTTTGTACATGTGTAAAGTAAGGTTCTCTTGAATACATCTTCTTAGGTTGACTTTAGAAAAACAGCTTAAACAAACAACCTAAGTTTTCACATTAAAGAAATTAACATAAATAACAAGAGAAACAGGTTCAAACCTCAGGAGCTGCCACGTTTTCTGTTTGTGTTTTTGCTGTATGTGTGCATACTAGGGGTGGGTTGTGCTATATATAACCTGTAATGTTAGAAAAAAAGTTAAAGGACTACATACTCTTAAGACTTAGCTCAAAACCATTCTTTTCCATTAAAGTTTTACTATATCTACTGAATTACATTTACTTCTCTTAGGATTATATCACAGTATGTAGAACTTGTAAGTTCAGGAGTATCTTCTTTTCAAATGCATTATAAGAAGCTAGAGGGCTTACATATACCAATGCCCTCTCAAATACCTTGTCTCTATTTAGTACTGGTTTTCTTAATTTCACACTGACATTTGGACCCTGTCACTCTCTGTAGGGGGCTATTTTGTGCATGGTGGGATTTTTAGCACCATCCTTGACCTCTACCCACTAGATGCCAGTAGCACCCCATTTTCATCATGATAATAAAAAAATACTTCTAAACATTGACAAATATCTCCTGGGAGGCAAAATTGTTTCCAATTAAGAACTGAATTAGTGGGTGGTGTGCAAACTGTCTGTGCTAATAAACACTCCTTTGATCAATTGCTCCTTTAAGTGAAGGAAGAAAACTTATAACATCAACAAAAACAGGGAATAGTAAGCAAGGGACTTTCTATGGGGCTTTACTATGAACCCAACTTCTTTCTACATGCCGTCATAAAGAATACCTGGATATTGATGATTCTCACACCCAACCACCTCTTTTATAAAACTTTTACCAAGATTGTTAAGAAAAATAAATGCCACATCTCCATTTCAGTTTTGCTTACTTCCAACAACAAAGGAATAACAAATTTGAGGAGTATAAGAGAAAGCTTTGGCCAGATATTGATAAATGTTTATTTCAAAAATATTTATTAATCAAATTAAAACTTTAGTTCTCTTTCTAGAGGTCTTGCTCTAATACTCATAATTCTCTAGGAAGCCTTCCATATATCTCGAGCTCTTGACACTTCATATTGCATACCCACAGACAGATACACATGCACATACAAACATACACAATGCATTTACATTACTCCCAAAGGCAAATTTGTTCATATAAGAAATAGCTAAAAGCCAGGTATGGGGGCTCATACCTGTAATACCAGTGACTTGGGAGGCAGAGGCAGAAGGACTGCAGGTTCAGGACCAGTGGCAGCCTGTGTTAATTAGTGAGACCCTATCTCAATTTAAAAAATAAAAATGGGGTTGAAGGTGCAGCTCAGTTGCACAGTACTTACAAAGTGAGTGCAAAGCCTGAGTTCAGCCCCCCAGTACCACAAAGAAAGTAAAAAGAAATGGGTAAAAGGCAGGATAAGTTGAATATACTTTCTCTGATGTTCCTCTTTGGAAAAACAATATTTTATAAATAAAAAATACAGAAATAATCATGAAACATTAGCTGGGCATTGTGACGCCCACCTGTAATCCTAGCAACTTGGGAAGCTCAGGCAGGAGAATCATGAGTGTGAGGGGAGAGGCAGACTGCAGTTTAGCAAGACCTTATCTCAAAATAAAAAATAAAAAAGGGGTTAGTAGTACAGCCCAATGACAAAGAACTTGCCATGCATGCATTAGGCCCTGAGTTCGCCCCCTAATACTGAAAAAAACAAAACAAAACAAAGAAACACAAAACACGGTGGGCCGGGGATACAGCTTAGTGGCAGAGTGCTTGCTTAGCATGCATGAGGCCTTGTGTTCAATTCCTGGTACCACATGTGTGCGTATACACACACACACACACACACACACACACACACACACACACACACACAAACAAATAAATAAAAGGAAGAAAGAAATGAAAAAAGAAAAATGAAACATAGGCTGCTTCTCACTGAACATGTATCACTAATTCTTGCCCCTAAAGAAAAGTTTCTTAGCTACATCTTTGGTTGGCAGGCACTCAAAAAAAAAATTTTTTTTTTTTTTTGTTAAAAAATTTTTTTTAAACAATAATTTTAGTTTTCCAGAAAGGTCTGCCTGCAGCTGTACCATTGTGGCATCTGATACCATCAGATCTTGGAAGCTAAGCAGACTCAAGCCTGGTTAGTACTTGGATGGGAGGCCACCTGAAAACACCAGGTGCTGTAGGCTTGGGAGAAGGACCCAGCAACCCACTCTCAAAATACAATCAGCCATTGAAAACCGTATGAATAGCAGAGAAGCACTAGCAATACTGTTTCGCCCATTGTATGTAGGGTTGCTGAGTCGGACACTGACTCAACGGCACCTAACTCTAAGTGACAATCTCTTTTTCAAAATGTAAGCTCGGTTATAATTCTTTGTCATTAACCACTGTAAGTGCCATAAATATAGAATGATAAAATTTTCAAATATAAAATTTTTCTAGTACAGGAATACTTTAGAAACAGAAAGATTCAAAACAATTCACAGTCATTATAAGGCTAGAAGGTATTTCCATGCCAGAGTAGTGGCCTTGGATGGAGAGTGAGGAGTGGAGGGTACTAGGGGAGATCTGGCAATATCTGGACATTTTTGGTTGTCACAACTGGGAGGTGTTACTCGTATCTAGTGAGCAGAGACTGGGAATATTGCCAAGCATCCTATAACTATACCAGACACTAACCACAATTGTTGTTAGGTGCCATCAAGTCTGTCCGACTCATAGCAACCCTCATAGGGTTTACAATGGCTGATTGTTTTGGGATTGCCTCAGGAGTGGATTGCCATATGCTTCTCCCATTTCTGCAGTGCTGGGAATCAAACGTGGGACCTCAGAGACTGCAGAGCGGCACTCTACCAACTGAGCTAAATCCCAGCCCCTTCCCACAACAATTACTCAATTTAAAATGTAGTACTGACACTGAGAAACACTGCCAGAGTGAGCAAATTTAGAAATCAAGCAGAGGAAGAGGGAACTCTTAAATTGAAAGATATATGTAAGTCTCTCTCTCTCTCTCTCTCTCTCTCTCTCTCTCTCTCTCTCACACACACACACACACACACACACACACACACAACTACAACAAAAAAGCCAATTTAAACACCTAGACTTACATTCATTTGCTTTTTTTCAACAAGAATATATTTTAGGTTACATTTTTTCATAAAATGAGTTGATAAAGTTGGTGGTGAATCTGGATCAATAGGAGCATAAGCAGCAGGGACTTGGAGAATTCTAAAGAAACAAGTACAAGGTCAGCATAAAATGTCTATTGACTATATTGCTCCTTTAATCATTTCTTTTTTGCTATGTACTTTATTGTTTCCTTTGCCAGAAATTCTCAATGTTTTCAAGAACATATCTTTATAAGTGTTATAAAGTATAAGTATAAAGTTATATAAGTTATATAAGTATAAAGTTATAAAGTATAAGTGTATAGTTATAAGTATTGTTATTTATCTTGCTCTTAATGAGTATCCCAAGTATTATAAAATTCCATATTAAGCTCTTATATTTATATAGATGTAAGATTTTTTTTAAAGTAATATATTATAGTATAATACGCTTGGTTAGCTGTCCACTACTAAAATATCAAAGAGGTAGCAGAGTCTAATTTTTTTATGTCTTGCAAGACAACATAAAAAAAGCTAAGTATTCATATGCACTACTGAAATACAAAGGATGTACTTCACCAAAATCAGGATACCTTAAGGGGAGAAAAAAATCTTTAAATTTCTATATGTAGCAATATTTATATAAACAAGATGGAAAATTGTTTAGTCACTTTAAGTAAAAATACTTTGAGGTAACACCTTGGGGACACTAGACCTTTGTGTATAATAAACTCGCAATAAACTTTTGTCAGTTATTCAGAATTTTTGAACATTTTTTATTTTACACTTACATAATTAATCTACTAAGGCAGGTACTATGGAATGAATACCAACTTCTCCATTTCTTTGCAGCTTTTATTTAATGCAGAGCCCTAGAATATAAATCACTGTAACAGGAAAATCTAGAACAATTTAAATGATTAAACATTTTGTAAATATTTGTTTGAATAAATGTCTTCGTGTCTTCCAATGAATTCATATTTCACATTCTTTTTTGAGGGAGGTGGTGCTGAGAATTGAGCCAAGGGCCTTGCACATGCTAGGCAAATGCCTTACCATTGAGCTATACCCTAGCACCAACAACAAATTGCTATAAATTGTTATAATGATTTTCCTTTGACAAATGAAGCCCTTATATTTTGGAGATATTTAAAAGTCCTATTAGTGAAAACTTCTAGTCTCTCTTAAATAAGTTCAGGTTAATTAATTAATTTAAATGATTAAAAATAATACCAGGGAAAATGTGAACTTCTTTAGCCTCTTTAGAATTGACCAAGCAATAAACTGGGCACAGTGGCGCACGCCTATAATCCCAGCAGCTCAGGAGGCAGAGGTAGGAGGATCACAAGTTCGAGATCAGAGGCAGTCTGCGTAACTTAGAGAGACCCTGTCTCAAAAAGTAAAAAAATGGGCAGCTCAGTGGTCCAGCACTTACAGAGCACGTGCGAGGCCTGGGTTCAACCCCCAGTACTGCAAAAAAAAAAAAAAAAAAAAAGAATTGACCAAGCAATACAGAAAAATCAAATAGTAAACAGAATAGTAATTTGAAATACACTCTACATATTAAAGTTTATATATTAGTTTAAACTAGTATCAAATTGACAGTACTAAAAAATATTACCCTAAAATCCAAGAGGGTAAGTTTATTCCAGGTTGACAGTACAGACCAATTTCCCGAATTCCTTGAAAGTCACAGTGTAATTGCAGAAAATCTGATAATTCTGAAGCAAGAGTAACCACAGTCTTATAGGTGTAATAAACTGGAGGCTGGTTGTTGCATTCATCAAAACACACAGCTACTTTGTCCAAATAAAGGGAGGCAGCCTGATGAACCAATTCCTGAAGAGTCATTTTACTGAAGTTGCTCTACACATCAGGGGCAGAAAACTCTATGTATATACAGAAATGTGAGAAGAGGAGGTTTTAGGGAGATTGGCATAGGAGAGGAAGAAACACTTCTATAATCATTTCTCACAAAATGACTACATCAAGCTGGACATATAGCTCAGTAATAAAGCACTTGTCTAGCATGTGAGGTCCTGGGTTTGATGCCTGGCACTGCAAAATAACAAACACACATCAAAAAAAGCTGTATCAAAGATACCTAACTGAACTTATGAAATGTCTATAGCAACTTTGCTGAGAAAAATGAAATTGAAAATTAATTTGAGTTGGGTGCCATGACACACACCTGTAATCCCAGGGACTCAGGAGGCAGAGGTAGAGGCAGGAGGACCACAAATTCAAGATCAGAGGCAGTCTGCATAATTTAGCCACACCCTGTCTCAAAAAGTAAAAAAACAGGCTGAGGGTGCAGCTCAGTGGTACAGCACTTGCAAAGCATGCAAGCACAAGGGCCTGGGTTCAACCCCCAGCACTGCAAAAAAAAAAAAAAAAAAAAAAAAAAAATTAATTTGAAACAGTCAAACTAACATTGCATCAGAAATTTTAAAGTGTGAGAGGGTTATCATATACATAGATGAGAATAAAACAGGTAAAAATATAGACTTCTTTCTCAACTGACCACATGTATGTATTTATAAAATTAACCAATAAAACCAATTTTAAAGCACCACACTCTTAATTTATTCATTTTTCTCCTCTTACTGTTACAGATTGATTAAGTGGTCAAACTCCTACATGGTGACTTTAATAAAATCTGTTTTTAAATTTCTGTAGGAACCAAACTTAGATGAAAGCAAAAATTAAGACAAATAAAAAAAAATCTTTCACAGTGCTGAAGATCAAACCCAGGACCTACAGCACACTAGGCTAGTGCTCTACCACAATTACAACCCCAATGCCCAAAACAATCTTTGACACAGAGAAAGAAAGAAAAAGTTCACCCCCTATCCATACCACTTTAGAAAACTGTATATAAAAATTAGTACTTATTATTATTTATTATAATTTAGAGGTCAGTTTATAATTATTAAGAAGTAAGTTCTTTGTATCCTAGATAACTTTTAAATTGCCAGTAAATTCATTTAAATTTAGACTTCAGGGCTTGGCATATAGCTCAGTGGTGAACACCAGCCTATCATGTATAAGACTGTAGGTTCAATCCCCAGCATTACAAAAAATAAAATAAGAAAAATTTTTAAATAGATTTGAAATATGGTTTTAGAACTCATTACAGCAATACAGTGTATCAATACTTTTCAATGCATATTATGTAAAAAGATTTGAAACAGTATTTCATCAAAGACACACTAGGGATCAATGATAACAAAAAAACTCACAACTATCTGTGTTTCCTTGAAGGGAAAAGGTGGCTTTATCTTGAACCCTATTTTCCATATTTGAGAGCAAATAAGATTTAGTAAGTAGGCTATTTTAATTATTCAAGTTTTTCATTTGTTCATACTTATTTGAACTGATTTCTTTACCAATTCAAAATAAAATTAATTTTCATCCATGTCATTTAATTAATATTAATTAGACCAAATAAAACATTCTTAAGTCAAATAAAATGAACTGGTAATTATTAAAACCCATACAATTTGAAACTGTTGTGATTTCAAAATGTGAAGTTTAAAAATATAAGGTAACTTTAATATTTACGGTTTTTCTTTTTAATAAGGATTTCTAAAATACTAGCTCTTTTGTAGTGAACAAGATCTAATTTTCAAGCTTTTGTACTATATTTAGACTATATGCAAAAAATGCTTTCTCCCTTGAATGCAAGAACATGTACAACAGTTAATTTTCCACACGAGAAAATGTAAATATATCATACTCCTTAAAATTATTTCACTTCACGCCTGGGCAGGTGGCACATGCCTGTAATTCCAGCAGCTTGGGAGGTGGAGGCAGAAGGATCACAAGTTCGAGACCAGAGGCAGAGTCTGTGTAATTTAGCGAGACCCTGTTTCAAAAAAAGTAAAAAAAAAAAAAAAAAAAAATGGACTGGAGGTGGCAGCTCAGTGGTCCAGCACTTGCAAAGCATGCAAGCACGAGGCCCTGGGTTCAATCCCCAGTATCGCAAAATAAAATAAAATAATAATAATAATAATAAAATAAAATTTCAATTCAAACAGCAGGATTATAAAAATAAATTGTTTTAAAATGTCATCTTTATGACAAACTTTAATACTAGACATTTATTTTTCTATTTTTAGTTTACAAGTTACCAGCAGCAAAATTAAGTCTTGTCTGATTTTCACTGTCATACATTAAATCATAAATATATACTACCTACAATAAAGAATAATCTGTTCTTTATTATCTTACTATTAATATTAACCGATCACTCTATTAGTATTAACCTATTATTAATACTAATCTATATTAATCTATTATTCAATGCCCAGACATTTTGGGGACCTCATAAGAACAAAAAAGGACAATCTGATAAGATTTTATACGTGACTGTATCAAGACTAAGTTATTTGCTACTTTACAACTCTAGAGGCTGCTACTTGGTCACTAACAAATTCTACCACTGGGGACTCTCCCTAGGCTATTCAATATTTTTAGTATGGTTCAGTAACCTAGGAACTTTATTTTTCCTTATCTGTGCAATTAACGTTTAATAATAATGCACTTTACAGCTTCCAAAACGTTTTTCATTTGCTCTTCGAAACCACACTAAAAGGAAGGTGAAGCCAGTTTACTTCCATTTTAATGAAAGAGCACAGGGTGGCAGGCACGTGACCCAGGAGAAATCACACAGACTTGCACCACACCAGCTCTGGAGACCCCACAGACTCAAATCCTAGGCCAAGCACTGGTCCTGAGGGACAGCAAACCTGTGCGGGAGCTGATTTAGTCCTCGCCAACTTCGCCTCCCTGTCAGGTCCCCGGCCGACGTGGCATACTGCGACTCATTCACAGGGTCTCACGGAGAAGACCCGACCCATCCCGACCTTTCCCAGACTGTCCATCCCTGACAGTTCTCCTAAGGGCAGCAGTTCCCCAGCTGCCGTAAAGCTACCCTGCCGCGAGGCCCAACGCGTAAATCTCCTGCGTCGTCTCATTGACGTCAGCGCCAGCGACTCCGCTCGGGTAGCGCTGCTCTGTCCCGCCTCCTCGCCAGATTTTAGAACTGAAGGGAAGAGCGCTGGGTTTCTTAGCTGATGGGTTGTCTGGTCAGATTCTTCGAGTGGTCATGCTGGGTCTTGGACAAGGTTTGCAAGAACCTTGGAGCTGCCCAGCTTGGAGCCATAAGCTTTTATACTTGCCAGAAACTCTGGGCAAGGTTCTTCAATTTTTGAGTCGATGTCTCCTCGTTCACCAAGTGGGGATAGAAGTATTGCCCAAAGGCGTGCAACCGTACACTGTGGCGTCTGATCGCCTCAGATCTCGGAAGCTAAGCAGGGTCGGGCCTGGTTAATACTTGGGAGTACATCTGGGAACACCAGGTACTGTAGGCTTGGGAGCAGGATTCCGTAACCCACTCCCAAAAATCAATCAGCCATTGAAACCCCTACGAATAGCAGAGAAGCACTAGCAGTATTGTTTCGCCTGTTGTACATAGGTTCGCTATGAGTCGGACACCGACTCTACGGCACCTAACAACAACAACAACAATGGGCTGGGTGGTAGCTCATTGATAGAGCGCTTGCCTGGAATGCTCAAGGTTCTGGGTCTCATCCCCAGCATCATTGCGAAATGCAAGCGATTATCTTTCATCCACTCGACATCTGCTGAAAACATGCCCAGGATTATGCAGCAGTGAAACCTCCAAACGCAGTACTGGTCATAATGAAGCTGATATTTTAATGGGGAAGGAGATTGAAATGTTAACAAAGGAGTCTCCAGGTTTTAGAGGACCTGTTTAAAAAAAAAAAAAAAATGGTGCTAAATGTGGAGAGTTCCTTAATTTATACACCAGAATAGCAGTGTCTGCTTCCAAGGGAGTTGTTACAATTGAAGACATGTAAATTATTACAGTAAGTAAAGGGCAGACCCGTGGTGTTGCTAAGTCATTGTGCCTTAGTAGCTGGGAGAAAAGGAAAGAAGTTGTATTGGTTTTGTTTTCTTGGCGGTAGAAGAAGCAGCTCAGCATCTGCAATACTGAGAAGGCATATGGTGCGACCTTAGTGGTTGGTGACAACAAAATGTTGCAATAATCCAAGCAAGGACTATCTCCACATGGCAAACACATTTTTCCTCTGAGTGTGCACCTCAAACAACCATGGTCTGTTGTATTTGTGTTGGTTGTCATGTCTTTATTTCTGTGGTGGGGAATGACACCACCATTTATCCAGGCAGCCAGTTAACCTCTCCTCTTCCTGCCTCTCTATTATTTACTTAGATTCTGTGTACTCCAGTTCCCAATTTCTATCATGATTCCCTGGTGAAAACATCAGAATCGCCTGGAGTGGTTTTAAAAAGTACATTCACATTCTTGGACCTCATCCTCAGGAGCTCTCAAGTTTTCTAGGGAGGGGCCTACAATTTACATTTCTAAAATACCATCTTCATCTCTACTACTGCTATCTTGGTTCAGGTCTTGGTGTGCTTTTTCCTAAAGCCTTTCCAGTCTTGTTTGGCTCCAATTGACTCTGAGTTGCTGCCTCTTTTGTCATAAAGGTATCATCTTTGACCTTCTGGATTTTTTGTTTGTTGAGACAGAGTCTACTGCATAGCCTAAGTTGTCCTGAAACTTGCTATGTAACCCAGGCTGACCTCGAGCTCACAATTTTCCTGCCCCGGCCCACTGAGTGCTAGGATTACAAGCTGGCTGCCTGTCCTGGCCAGCTATCTGATACTAATGATAGTTTCAAAGAGAAGTTTTTCCCCTTTTGCTATTTCCCTCACGTTTCTTTTTCATCTTTTGGCTTGGGTCCTGTCTTTCATGTTAGAAGGTTTTCTAGAATGCCTGGTGATCCTTAATTATCCACTCATATTTTAAAGCTAGAAGTTCTGAGTCCTGTTGATAAGTTTGTTGAAAATCAAGTGGGAGAGGATGGTTGCTGAGGATGTTATATGTCTCAATTCAGTATAATTTTCACTTAATCTTCCTCTCTTAGGTGCCTGGTGTCTTCTAATACAAAGACCCTTATTTTACTGTCTCCTAAAGAACAAAAAAAGTCTTCAGAGTTAGGATTGGCATGGGTGGGTGATTAAAGACTATAATTGAGGGCTGGAGGTTTAGTTCACTTGGTTGAGTGCTCACTTAGCATGCACTGAGGCCCTAGGTGTGACCCCCAGTAAATATATATACATATATATATATATATATATATATATATATATATATATATATGAACATTCCTTGCTGAACTTTCAATCCTTTTAATTGCCCTCTTGGCTCTGACTTCCAGAAGCCAGTTCCTAAGCTTTTAGTTTTGCAGCACTTGGAGTTGAACCCAGGGCCTCGCACATACTTTGCAAGTGCTCTACCACTGAGCAACCCCCACAGCCCATTTTTTGAGTCAGGGTCTCACTAAGTTATACAGGCCTCTGGCCTCAAACTTGCAATTCTCCTGCCTCAGCCTTCCAAGTCACTGGGATTACAGATGTGCACTATCACGCCTGTCTAGGTTCTAAGCTTTTTAGGGGAATCAGTGATAGAAATAGGATTGATTGTTGGCTTTGCTGGTGACCAGTTTAGAATTTAGATTTTCCAAATAGTTGAGCCCTTTGTTACTACTTCTAGAAATTTTTATTTGTATTATTCCTTTCCTTCTATTCTTAAGAGTTTATTGTTCTTTAAAAATCCCTTTACAAGCCTTTAGGATGTAGCTTAGTGGTAGAACAACTTGCCTAGCATAGATAATGCTTGGGTTTGATCAACTACGCTAGTAAAAAAAAATCACCTTACTGTTATCTTCAGAGAGGCCTTAAAGAGAGAATACATGTAGACAATTGTTCAAGACACCTTTTGACCTGATAATTCACTTATCAATCTAAAACATATCCCAGATCAGTCAAAGCACTCTCATGCTATAAGAACAAGCTTCAGGGGTCCTTTATTTCCTGCATCATAACACCCCCCCTTTTTTTTAAACAGTCTTGCTGTGTAAACTAGGCTGACTTTGAACCCTTGCTCTTCCTACCTTGGCCCATTGATTGCCAAGAGATCACAGATGTAGGCCACCACACCTGGCTTACAAAGGTGCGATTTTTTAAAAAAATATGGTGAATGGTGCTGCTGAGTGCCATCCAATGAAAAGGTAGGTATCTTCAATAGAAGAAGGGGCAATGGTTATCAAAGGTTAATAACAGCATGTGACAAGTTTGACTTTGTTTGGTACAGTTAGATCAGAGCTAAGGTTGAGAGAAAGTGTGTTTTACAGTGGTCTTAATCATGGACCATGAAAGCTTCTGGTTGTACAATTCCTGTCAAATAAACACTATGGTATGTACCCTTATCCACCTAATTCACTGGATCTGGGACCGTGTAACTTTTGGCTCTTCCCACAGTTAAGATGACCATGTACAGTAAATGTTTTCAGTCGATTCAGAACATAGAGACAGCCATGATGGTGCAACTTAAAGACACTCATGACAGAAGACTTTTATAATTGCTTCAGAAAAGTTGTAAGAATGACGGGGTGTGTTTGAAGGCAGAGGGAGTGTTCTGAGGGAGATTAATGACAAAGTGTCTTTTCCTATAACTATTTCTTTTTCTTTCTTTTTTTTTTTTTTTTTTGCAGTACTGGGGGTTGAACCCAGGGTCTTGTACTTGCATGCTTTGCAATTGCTGTACCACTGAGCTGCATCCACCGTCCATTTCTTTACTTTTTGAGACAGGGTCTTGCTAAATTTTGCAGACTGCCTCTGGTCTTGAATTTGAGATCCTCTTACCTCTGCCTCCCAAGTCGCTGGAATTACAGGCGCGTGCCACTACGCCCAGCTCCCTATAACAAATTTTTAAATTAAAACATTCACTGTAATTTTGAATCACATCAATTCACTCTTCAGCAAGGTAAATAAGTGTTTTAGAATGAATGGTCCCAGTTTATGAAGTACCATGAGACTGAAGAGGTTGACAGACCCAGAATTTCACAGAGTGCAATTTATGAGGGACTTACTGAGAGAAGTCTAGTCCCAGGGAGCAGAAAGACCACTGGGTCCTTGCAAACTGGGTAGAAGGAAAAGGTTATCATAATTATTAGGACAAATGTGACTTCATCCAAGCTGAAATGTACCTGATTTATCTCAAGGAAGTCAAGCACATTCATGGCACTGATAGCACCTAAGTCTGGGTTACAAAGCTCCACATACCACTGTAATGGTTTTGTTCATTTATAGTATGCTGGGGAACTATGGATAGAACACAGATGAGGGTTACTTAGGGCAATCATGGTGGGTATGACTCAAGATGGTTGCAGTCAGGTCTAGCTGAATCCCCACTTTCAGATGGTTGTCTCTCTAGCCTTATCTCTCACAGCAGGCCCTCCTCCCTTACTCCCATGCTCCACATTCCCACAACTGCTACTGTAAACTCTAGTCATAATGAGATGGTAGTGAGTCTTCTGAGCACACCAAGTCCTTATGTTTATACATTCATGTTTTGTCTGGGGCTCCGGTTGAAGTATCCTTTTCTCTCCAGGGCTTAATGAAAACAGCTTAAATACTACTTTTTCCATGATGCCTTTCTTCAAGCCTTTGAAAATTACAAATCCTCTTCTAACCTCCATCCCACAGTCCCAGAATTCTTTTGGGAGGGGACATCTGTGATAGGCTGTGTCCCTGCACATTCTTGCTAGATATGCCAAGAATGCGAAGCTCTGTCAGCTCTTTATCCAGGTTATTTTTCAGAGTTGTTTAGGATGATCAATTTCAGAGTTTAAGAGTTGTCTTCCCCAGGCAAAGAGCAGGCTTGCTTCCACTTACTATATTGACTTTTTTGTAACACAACCCAGTGTGTGTGCAAACACATATATGTAGGCCCACCTCCATCACCCCCACAGGATTTGAGGGCACAGGAAACATTGCAAAACATTTAGCTCTGGCTACTGTGTTTATCATGAGTAATAAAGTCTTTCACTTAGGAATCTCTTGTCTACTGCCCTGAAATGGTAATAAGTTATTAGCTTTTATATAAATGATAATCCCAGGTCCTTCCCCCAACAGTGACATTTACTTTTCTTTTCTTTTTTTTTCCCCATTTTTTCTTTTTCTTTCTTTTCCCCAGTACTTGAGGGTTGAACCTAGGGCCTTGGACATACTTTGCAAGTGGTGTACCTCTGGGCTACACCCCCAGCCTTTATTTATTTATTTACTTTGGGTCAAGTTCCCACTAAATTGCACCAGCTGCCTCTGGCCTTGAATTTTTAATCCTCCTGCCTCCATCTCCTGAGTTGTTGGGATTACAAATGTGTGCCATTGTGCCCAGCGACATGTACTTCATATAACACCTGTAATGGCTGCGATATTACCAAGTCTGAGTTTTTGTATTAAATTCTACGTACCTTGAAAACAGATTCATCTTATGCACCTGTTTCTTTTTACTCTGCTCCATTCCACTTGGGGCTGGGGTTTAGCTTAGTTGGTAGAGTGCCGCTCTGCACTCTGAGGACCTAGGTTCAATCCTCAGCACCACAAAAGTGAAGGACGTGGCAATCCACTCCCAAAGCAATCACAAAACAATCAGTCATTGAAAACCCTGGGAGAGTGGGGCACAGTGGCACATGCCTGTAATCCCAGAGACTAGGGAGGCAAAGGCAAGAGGATCACAAGTTCAAGACCACAGTCAGTCTGCATAATTTAGCGAGACCCTGTCTCAAAAAGTAAAAAAATGGGCTGAGTGTGCATCTCAGTGGCACAGCACTTGCAAAGCATGCTAGCACAAGGCCCTGGATTCAACCCCCAGGACTGCCAGAAAGAAAGAAAGAAAGAAAGAAAGAAAGAAAGAAAGAAAGAAAGAGAGAGAGAGAGAGAGAGAGAGAGAGAGAGAGAGAGAGAG
>VMDO01022134.1:9656-34168 GCA_007922755.1 Pedetes capensis
TGCTCATGAGAAATCTGTACATGAACCAGGAGGCAGTTGTTCGAATAGAACAAGGAAACACTGAGTGGTTTAAAGTTGAGAAAGGTGTGCGTCAGGGCTGTATACTTTCACCCTATCTCTTCAATTTATACGCTGAGCAAATAATCCGAGAAGCTGGACTTTATGAGGAAGAACGTGGCATCAAGATTGGAGGAAGACTGATTAACAACCTGCCTTATGCAGATGGCACAACTCTGCTTGCTGAAAGTGAAGAGGATTTAAAACATTTACTGATGAAGATCAAAGATCATAGTCTTCAATATGGGTTACGACTAAACGTCAACAAAACAAAAATCCTTACAACTGGGTCAGCACGCAACTTCACAATAAATGGAGAAAATACTGAGGTTGTCCAAGATTTTACTTTGCTTGGCTCTATAGTCAACACCAGTGGAAGCAGCAGTCAAGAAATCCAAAGACGCATTGCTCTAGGAAAAGCTGTGGCAAAAGATCTCTTTAGAGTATTGCAAAGCAAAGATGTCACATTGAAGACGAAGGTGCGTTGGACTCATGCCATGGTATTTTCAGTGGCATCATATGGTTGTGAAAGCTGGACACTGAACAAGAGAGACAGAAAAAGAATTGATGCTTTTGAACTGTGGTGCTGGAGACGTCTATTGAATATACCATGGACGGCCAAAAGAACCAATAAATCTGTCCTAGAAGAAGTGCAACCAGAGTGCTCCTTGGAAGCAAGAATGGCCAGACTGTGTCTTACATATTTCGGACATGTAGTCAGGAGAGATCAATCCCTGGAGAAGGACATCATGTTTGGGATAGTGGCAGGTCAACGCAAAAGAGGAAAACCCTCCACCAGATGGATTAACACAGTGTCTGCAACAAAGGGCTTAAACATAAATAAGATCGTTTGCCTGCCACAGAATCAACAAGTGTTTAGATCTGCTGTAGACAGGGTCGCTATGAGTCAGACTTGACTCGACGGCACCTAACAACGACAACAACATAGATTAACAATAACAAAAGATTAGTTTGAGAAGAATTGACATCTTGACAATATTGAGTCTTTCTGTCTGTGAATATGAAATAACTAATTTTTCTTTTATTTATTTTATTGGGGTTTTGCATGTTTCCTCATGTCGATCTAATACATATTTTCCTAGATTTATATCTAAGTATTTCATTTTGGAGGATTCTAATGTAAAGTACAAAGTGTTTTAAATTTCAAGTTTAAATTTTAAATTTCAAGTTGACGGTTCATTGGTCATACATAGAAAAGAAATTGACATTTATATACTATCCTTGTGTACTGCAAATTTGTCATAATACTTGTTAGTTCCAGGAATTTGTTTGTATTTTTAAAGATGTTCTGTGTAGCTAATCATGTCATCAGCAATGAAACTAGTTTTATTTCCTCCTTCCTATACTATATACTTTTTTTCTTATCTTATTTTATTAGCAAGGATTTCCAGTATGATGTTGAAAGCCATAGTGAGAAGGGATATCTTGCTTTGCTCCCGAGTGGGAAAGCTTCAAATTCTTTAGTTAGTAAGGTGTAATCTGTAGGATTTTGGCTGATGTTCTTTATCAAGTTGAAGAAGTTACCCACTGTTCTTAGTTTGCTGATAGGTTTTTATCATAAATAGGTGTTAGATTTTGTCAAATGTCTTTTCTGGATCTATTGATATCACGTGATTTTTAAAAACTTATTTAGGTAATTAATTACATCAATTAATTTTCCTACATTGAACCAGCCTGCAGCCCTACCACTGTGACATCTGATCCTGTCAGATTTGGAAGCTAAGCAAGGTCAGGCCTGATTAGTACTTGGATGGGAGACCGCCAACACCAGGTTCTATAGGCTTGGGAGAGGCACCAGGAAACCCACTCCCCCCAAAATAATCAGCCATTGAAAACCCTATAAAAACAGCAGAGAAACACTGGCAGTAGTGTTTTGCTTCTTGTATATAGGGTTGCTATGTGTTAGACACCAACTCGAAGGCACCTAACAACAACAACATGTTGAACTAACCTTAAATACCTGGGACAAATTCTACTTTATTAAGGTCCAATTCCTTTTATGTTATATTGGATTTGATTTGCTAGTATTTGTTAAGGATTTTTTTTTTTCAGTTCTGAAGAGTTGAATCCAGGACCTCATGCATGCTAGGCAAGCACTCTATCACTGAACTGCACCTATAGTTCATATTTTATTTTTTATCTTGAGATAGGACCTTACTAATTTCACAGGCTGCGTCTGAGCTCTAACTTGTGATCTTCCTGCCTCAAACTCCTGAGTCTGGGATTACAGGTAGGAACCATAGCACCCAGTTTACACAGGACTTTTTTTTTTTTTAACATCTAAAGTCATGAAAGATACTAGTCCATACGTTTTATTTCTTATATCTTTTTTTCTAGATTTAGAATTATTACCTTGTGAAATGAGTTAAGAAGCATTTTCTCTGATATCTCTTGGAAGAGATTGTAGATAATTATATAATTTCTTCATTGAATGTTTGATAGAATGCATCAGTGTACCCATCTGGGCCGGGTGCTTACTGTTTTGGACAATTTTTAATTATTGATTTAATTTCCTTAAAGCATTCTTTTTTATTTCTTCTTGTGTGAGTTTGACAGACTATCTTTCAAGGAATTGATCGATTTCATCTATGTTATCAAATTCCTATGTACAGAGCTTATGGTATGCCTTTATTATCATTTTAATGTTCCATAATGCTGTCTTCTCTTTCATTTATAACTGTGATAATTTCTGTCTTTTCTTTTTTTCTTTTTCTTTTCTTTTTTTTTGTATTAGCCTGGCTAGACACCTATCAGCTTTACTTTTCTTGAGATATATGGCATATTGGCTAAACAGAATAATTTTTCAATGAATCATTTTTATAAATTAGATCTCCCTGTGGAGAAATACATTTTTCTAAGGCACTCTTTTCCTCTCTCTTAGATGCACTTTGATGATACTATTTCAGCCTGGAAATTTCTGGAATCTCAGTTCTATAGATTTTTATGTAACATAAGACACACTGTAATGTTTTCCTCTCTTCCTCTAAAGTTATCAAAAGCATTATGATTTACTAAGATGGGGCAACAGAAGTTGCTCTTTCTCTATATTTGCCCAGTCTGTGGAAGGAGAAAGTTGTTTTGCAGTGCAGCTAAGTGCTGAGCTGCTCAACTGGAAAAAGTAAAATACAATGGGTGTTCACCATACACATCTTTCAAGAAGAGCAAGAGAGCCTGCCCAGAAAATTCAGTCTCCATTTTCAAGTACATACAAGCTTCTCCTTCTTTCATCTCTTGTCATTACAAGGTCAGTCTGAGGAGGAATGCCTTATGCTGGATTAACATTGTTAGCCTCCAAATCCAAGGAGAAAGTGTACTTTGTCTCTGAAATTATTCTTAGTTATACCTCTGAAGACCTAATTATACCTTCCTAGAGGGTAAGTGGTGCCTAGGACCTGGGTCTGAATAGGGTGTTATTAGAACAAGTTAGTTTAATTGCTTTCTTCCCAAATCAAAAGAAGTCTGCACTAAAATAAAGAAGATTCCTGTGCCTAAGGGAAGAATTTGAAGGTAGGTAACCTCTAATAAATCATTAGCTATGGAGAGTGGAACTCCTCAGTTTCTGAAACATTAGGCCTACTCTGAAGAAAAAATTAAAAAGTGAGAGATTATACTATGGTAATTTTAAAGATATTTTCTATTTGTCAACTATGCCAATAAGGAAAATTTAAGTGTCATATTTGATTATATTTTATTTATTTTGGCAAACAAAAAGTCACTTAAATTCTGCTGGTTATCTTTGTGGATTGCATAGTTAACTGTTCCATACATCAAAGATCCAAAAAATGAATCAGTCGCACAGGACAATATTCTGTTCCCATAGTGGAACAGAGAGGCCTTACTAAATTGGGCAGGCTTTTTCTGGCCTCAAGCTTATGATCCTCCATCCTCAGCCTCCTGAATCACTGGGATTATAGGCATCCACAGCAGTGCCCAGCTCAAAAATTTGTTTTAGCTAAAAATAGACAAGATGAGTTATTTAAGAATGGTATATAATATCTACAAATATATCTTATAAGAATGTATGTCTTTTATATAAGAGACATAAATACATACATAATAATATTTAAGAGTATATTTATTTAAGAGTATACACACACACACACACACATATATATAAAGAGAGAGAGAGATTGGGAGTCAGGAAGGCATTTTACATTTAAAGTTGTCTTACATTTTTATAGTTTCAATATATGTGTGTATTTGAGTGTGTGTGTACATATATATACATATACATATATATGTATGTATATATACATATACATATAAATGTATGTGTGTATATATATGTATATATGTATGTATATATGTATATGTATATATATATATGTATATGTATATATATATATATATATATATATATATTTGTTGTTGTTGTTAGGTGCCGTCGAGTCGGTGTCCGACTCATAGCGACCCTCTGTACAGCAGGGGAAATACTATTGTCAGTGCTTCTCTGCTGTGCATAGGGTTTTCAATGGTAGATTGATTTTTGGGAGGGGGTTGCTGGGTCCTTCTCCCAGTATATATATATATATATATATATATATATATATATATATATATATATATATATCTTGGTGGGCTTGGATTTAGCTCAGTTGGTATAGCACTGCTCTTTAGTCTCTGCAGTTCCAGGTTCGATTCCCAGCACTGCAAAAATGCAAGAAGGACGTGACAATCCACTTCTGAGCAATCCCAAAACAACCAGCCCTTAAAAACCCCATAAGGGTTACTATGAGTTGGACATGACTCAGTGGCACCTAACAACAACTTATATATCATGCGGCTGGGGGTTAGCTCAGTTGGTAGAGTGCTGCTCTGCATTCTCTGAGGCCCTGGGTTTAATCCCAAGCACCACAAAAATGGGAGAAGGGCATGGCAATCCATTTCTGAAGCAATCCTGAAACAATTAGCTGTTGAGAACCATACATAGTGTGGCTATGAGGCCGACTTGACTTGACAGCACCTAATAACAACAATATATAACATAGTAATAATGCTGTTGGGTGCTGTCAAGTCATGTCTGACTCATAGAGACCCTTACAGGGTTTTTAATGGCTGATTGTTTTCGGGATTAGCCTCAGGAGTGCATTGCCAAGTCCTTCTCCCATGACATAGTCATATAAGTATATGTTTTTTTAAAAGGAAAATGCATTTCTATTTGTAATTTATGAAATCTTTGTGGATTGAAATTGGGAGTCAGGAAGACATTTTACATTTAAAGTTGTCCTTACATTTTTATTTTTTCAATATATTTGTGTTTTGTGTGTGTGTGTGTGCATGTGTGTATACTTTTTTTTTTTTTTTTTTTTTTTTTTTTTTTTTTTTTTTTTTTTTTTTTTTTTTTTTTTTTTTTTTTTTTTTTTTTTTTTTTTTTTTTTTTTTTTTTTTTTTTTTTTTTTGCAGTTTTAGAGGGTTGAGCCCAGGACCCTGCACACAGTAAGCAAATGGTCTATCACTGAGCTTCACTCTTACTCCATTTTTCATGTTTTTATTTTGAGACAGGATCTCACTAAGTTGTACACGCTGCCTCTAGCCTCTAACTCAAAATGCTAGCTAATGTGTACCTGAGATTAGAGGTGTGTGCCATAGGCCCTAGCAATATACATATATATTTTAACAAACAGCTGCATTTCATCAAATTTAAGATTCTGGTGACTCTTGATCCTACCGTAGAATATCATTAGAAGGTTTTCAATTAACTACCTCAAGTCTACCACCTACCCAACTATGTTTATTAGGCTCCAGTGATTGTCTGATGCATCCCAAGGTACTTTAATTAAAAATACACTATTAAAACAGTTATATAAATTGTCTAGAACATTAAGAAATTATAAATTACAACTATTACAAATAACTCTCAGGTGAAATATAAATCCAGATAATTATGAAAAATACACAACCTCATCACTTAAAACCACTGGGAAATTTTCAACCCATAAAATTGGGTTAAATTAAAAATATATATTATTATAAAGCCCTAGTAGATATGCAAATTATCACAACATTCTGAAGGATCATCTGGTTAGGTTTTAAATATCTTTACTACAGTTATTCCCAGGACATGCTACAGGATCACACAAAGGCATATAAGAATTTTAGTGACATTTTTATGGGAAAGAAATGGTTGATTAAATTATATTTAATAAAATAAAAGTGATATGAAGAAAAATGTTTTTTTAAGAAGTATTTAATGGTTTTATGATAAAATGCCACAAGAAAATCAGGGAGCAAAGTTAAATCTACATTATAACTTGAAATTTGAAAAAAAATATAAATCATATGTGATATATATCACCTATGTATATATGTGTGGATTTATACATGCATGTACATTTCCCCACATATATGGCCTATGTAGCAAAATCTAAATTATCATACTGTATATATGCAAATAAAAGAATGAAACAAAGAAATCAAGTATTTCACAGTGGTTGAATTGGATTAACTTGCTTTTCTTTTGTAATTGTCTGTGTAACACAGACACAGCCTCCACATTATTCATAAATTTGCATTTGTAATCTATTGTGAGCTCTACTTTGGTGGATTCTACTGTTGTGTATTCTCCTCCTGGCTTCCTAGCATTTCTCTCTTGCTTTGACTAATTTCAAGAATTTATTCTCTCCCTTCTTCAGCACTGCATATTCACAGCTGCACTTTCTTTTTGGCATGAGGATTTCATACTCAGGAAATATAGAACTCAAGGTCAATAAACTGAGTGGTCACTGGATGTGCTCATTTTTTACGGACCTCCCTGCCTTAATGAGTTTTGTTGGCATATTTTAAATACTAACTCCAGCTGTGCTTCCCACACTGACCTCTCTTGCACCTGTGCCCCATCCTTGTCTGATGGGCTCCAGGATCTGTTCTCATTCCATCTCAGGACTGGCCTGACTTTTATGTTATAACAAAACTGCAAATCTGCGTTCCTTGTGCACTACAGAGGAACTTTTATCTCTGTGCCATGGTTTGAAGTAGGAAAAAAAATTAACTTTAAAGAAAAATGGACCTTAAGAATCTATCTTTCTGAAAATAAAAGCTCCTATCTCCACATTTTCTTCTAGAGTCACTTTTTAGAATCCCACCATTGTTGTTAGGTGCCGTCGAGTCGAGTCGTGTCCGACTCATAGCGACTCTTATAGGGTTTTCAATGGCTGATTGTTTCAGGATTGCCTCAAGAGTGGGTTGCCACATCCTTCTCCCATTTTTGTGGTGCTGGGAATCCAACTCGGGACCTCAGAGACTGCAGAGCAGCGCTCTACCAACTGAGCTAAATCCCAGTCCAGACCCCCACCATAGCAGGTTATGAAGAACTAAAGTTAGCAAAAGTTGGCTTTGGAAATACATTTCTAAAGTATGTCTTTTTTGATTATTAAAGTGATCAGTGTGTGAAATTTGTTAAAGGGGTTTAATTATGAGCAGAAAAAACACCTTCAATATTCACTGTTCTGGAAGTGACTGCAATAGATATTTTCCTGTGTGTCCTTCCAGATTTACATGTATATATGAATGCATATATTTGTGTATGTGTGTATGAATTTGGTTTATTTATGACTATAGTACTAATATTCTTCAAATTTTTTCTCATTTAATTTTCTTCAAAATATGAGAGAAATAAAATTGATCAGTTGGTAACTTCATGAGTTCTTTCTGTAGCTTTTTAAAAGTTTGGTTTTTATTCAGGAAGATACATTTTTGGACAATAGATTCTTAGTATTTTCTAAAAAATTTAAAATGTTCTAGGTGGGTAGCATCTGTTTGAATTATAGTCATAATTTATTTTAGTTCAACTTAGAAAATTATCAATATTAGACAATATTTTATCTAGATCCCCCAATCACTTATTTCAGGAATTGAAACAGAAAAAATGAATTCATATTTATTGGTTTCTACTGTGGGTAAGATGCTGCTCTCGACACTTTGTATGCAAGTTCTATTGAATCTTCAATATATCTAAATCATTGGCAATAATACTCTCTCCTATGATGCATAAGGGGCTGGGATTTAGCTCAGTTGATAGAGCGCCGCTCTGCAGTCTCTGAGGTCCCGAGTTGGATTCCCAGCACCACAAAATGGGAAAAGGATGTGGCAACCCACTCCCAAGGTAATCCCGAAACAATCTGCCATTGAAAACCCTATGAGGGTCGTTATGAGTGGGACACGACTAGATGGCACCTAACAACAACAACACAATGATGCATGTGTAAGTCTGAGGATCCATGGCTGCTACAAAGTAGCCAAACCTGATTCAAACCTAAAGTTAGGTTGATTCTGGAGCCCAAATTCCTTATGTCATACTTCCTCCATTAGCTCTGTCTCCTTCACAGTACATGAGCAAGGAAACAATAATATCATTCTGAATAAAATGTGATTTTACACCAGAGCATCAGCTGTGTTTAGTATCATCCCATCTGTTCTCATTAGCGTCACACATCAAGGGGTGTATAGATAGCCCCCAAAGAGATATCTAGATTTATAGAATTTCTTTTATTTATAGATCAAATTTAAATATTTAAAATATTTATTGAATTTCTTTTGTTAGGTTTGAAGTGGTTCATAAAATTTATTCTACAAAATCTTCATGTCCTTTGCTCCTTCTTCCACGACCCCTTTCTGTGTGCCCCAGTCCATCCTTAAAGAGGCAGATGTCCAAGTCAAAGAAGTGTTATGTGTCATCACTGATGGCTGGAGCCAACAAGAACTGAATATTTCCAAAACCCTCCAGAATCATGTGTGTGCTTATAGAAATTAACAAAAGCAAATGCCATCTCTAAAGGATTTGTTAATGTAGTTTCCTAGTGACTATTATTAAAAACTGCAAGATAAAAAAATTAAAACAAACAGTGAAAGTTAATTTTAAAAAATGAAAATTAGAAACTATATGTCTTAATTGGTTGAAAACACTTTTAATATGAAATTAAAGCTTTTCTTTGTTTCATAGTTATTGATGGTGAAATTTAGAAGACTAAGAAAATTAACTACTAAGGATATACTAAATATGTTTGTGCAAAATATTTTGAAATCTCTGAAATTTAGACTGGGAAATTGAAGTAAGACCTACAGTCACACCCCCCCATCTTTGGGGGATACATTCCAAAATTGCCAGTGGATACCTGAAACTGTACATGATATTGAACCCTATATGTACTATGTTTTTTCCCTACGCTGGGATTTAGCTCAGTTGGTAGAGCGTCACTCTGCAGTCTCTGAGGTCCCGAGATTGATTCCCAGCACCACAAAAATGGGAGTAGAAATGGCAATCCACTCCCTAGGCAATCTGAAACAATCGTCCATTGAAAACACTGTAAGGGTCGCTATGAGTCAGATATAACTGGACAGCATCTAACAACAACATACATAAAAACCTATCATAATGTTAAATTTGCAAATTAGGCACAATGAAGAAATTGTTGTTGTTAGGTGCTGTCGAGTCAGTATCTGACTCATAGAGACCCTCATAGGGTTTTCAATGGCTGACTATTTTGGGATTGCGTTGGGAGTGGGTTGCCAGGTCCTTTTCCCATTTTTGCGGTGCTGGGAATTGAACTCGGGACCTCAGAGACTGCAGCGCAGTGCTCTACCAACTGAGCTAAATTCTAGCCCCAGTAAGAAATTAGCAATCACTCATTGGATGGCTATTTTAGCAACCTCAGCACATGATTGTTTGCCTTCCTTACTAAGGACTTTTATCTTAGACAGCACTTTACTGCTTCTCTTTGGGTTATCCAAATTGCCAGCATTTCTACTCTTATGTTTTGGGGCAATAATTAAATAAAACAAGGGTTACTTGAATGTAAGGTTTACCTGAACAAGATGACTACTAAGTGACAAATGAGTGGGTAGAGTATTCTGGATACATTTACTGGACAGAAGGATGACCCTCATCCCAGACAGGTCACAGTAGGATGGTATGTGAGTTCATCATGCTATTCATACCAGTGTCCAACTTAAAAGTTATGGAATTATTTCTGGGATTTTCCATTTAATATTTTCAGATTAAATCTTTTTAGGTGACTGCAACCACAGAAAGTGAAACCATGGGTAAGGGGGAGCTACTGAAGTCCACTTACCTCACTTTCCCAAGTTATGAAGTTATTTTCCAAAGTTACACATCTTGTACCTTATTAATATTCTTAAATTTGATGGTTTAATGTTTATAGATCTATCACTTAAAAATCATTTCATTCAAAAGAACACAAAAGATTATTACCTTTTTCGTTGTTTTACATGCAGCTTTTATTGAATTACAGCATATATCATAAGCAAATTACAACTGCACAACTAAATAAGTTTTCAAAAAGCATGCACACAAAGTTAGCACCCCCAAAGGCCCTTTTGTTTTCTCTCCCAGTCACATGACATCTAACAGCATAATTTAGATATTTTTATTGAGAGAATATAGAGAATAATTTCATGACTTTCTGCTTAATCATCCCAGATTTATCAAATATTAAAACATTTCCTTATTAAAATACCTTTTAAAATATATTAAGAAAAATAATATCATCATATGTTAATTATAAAAAATAATAGTCTTTATTATAACATTTAAAAATATTTTTCCCTTTATTGATAGATGTTGGTGGGGTATAGAGTAATAAGACTTTTGCTATTTCCATTGTGCAACTATTACATCGCTTTTGGTTACACTTTCATCAACTTACATAGTTTATGGAACCTGTTGATTAATATGTAGTAAAACGTATGCAATTATGGGTTATAGTCTCCTATTTTTTCCCACGTATTCATAAGATTGCATCTTTCAATTTGAGATTATTCTTTCCCCCTTTATTCTGCTACATTGTTTCCCCTCCCCTTCCTGTCTTCCATTTTTAAGTATCTTAAAGTTTATTTTTTCAGTTTTTACATAGCAAATTTAATTTTTTGCTACAAAGTTCTGTGAATTTTGGCAAGTGCATAGAATCTCATCCACCTTCAAAATTCAGAACATGTCTACCTCTCCTACCAAAAATCCTTCGTGTTTTCCTCTCTGTGTAGACAAGATTCCACAACCTCAACAGCCTCTACCCCTGATAACTGATCTACTCTCCATTCCTAGAATTTGCCTTGTTATAAAGTCAAATTACGGCAAACACCATGTACTCGTTTGAGTTTAGCTTTATCCTCTTTGCATAATGCATTACAGTATCTCCATGATGTTTAGGTTGTTAGGTGCCGTCGAGTCGGTATCTGACTCATAGCAACCCTCATAGGGTTTTCAATGGCTGCCTGTTTTCGGGATTGCCTTGGGAGTGGATTGCCAGGTCCTTCTGCCGTCTTTGTGGTGCTGGGAATTGAACTCGGGTCCTCAGAGACTGCAGCGCAGCGCTCTACCAACTGAGCTAAATCCCAGCCCCCTCCATGATGTAGCATGTACCAATAGTTCATTCACATTTGTTGATGGGCACTATTTCATTGTGTACAGGTGCAAGGGTTTGTTTATGCATTCACCATCTGTAGGACATTTCAGTTGTTTCCAGGTTTTGGAGATCATGAATGTAATTGCTATAAATATTCACATATGTTTCATTACTCTTGATCATGTGATTGCAGGGTCATAAAAGCATAGGCTTAACTTCATAGGAAACTTTGAAGTTTATTGTTGTTGTCCTTGTTAAGTGCCATTGAGTAGGTACCCAGCTCATAGTGACCCCTATGTACAACAGATGAAACATTATTGTCAGTGCTTCTCTGCTATTCAAAGGGTTTTCAATGACTGATTGTTTTTTGGGAGTGTGTTGCTGGGTCCTTCTCCCAAGCCTACCGCACCTGGTGTTCCTAAGTGGTCTTCCATCCAAGTACTAACCAGGCCCCACCCTGCTTAGCTTCCAAAACCTGGTGGGATTGGATTCTACCATGGCATGACTGCAGGCTTTGGGGTTTATAGGAAATCCCAAAGGGGTGTAGCATTTTGCATTTGTCACAGCAATATATGAGGGTATCATTGGCTCCATATACTTGCTAAGACATAATATTTTAAAAATTTAGATATTGTAGTTAATGTGTAGTGGTATCTTATCATAGTTTTATTTGGATTTATTTAATAATAAATTATCTTTCCCACATATCTTTATATATTTATTTAGAAGGTTTTTTATTAATTTAGGTTATTCCAGTGGCAAATTACAATACTTCATTTTAGTATGTCTAAATAATTTTGCATTCTGGGATAATCCCACCTGGTTGTAATATACTATTATTTTTACATACTATTAGGTATGATTTTTCTAATATTTGATGGGGAATTTTTTATATATACTTATGAGAGTCATATTTCTGCAATGTCCTTTTACAGTAATGCTTGTTTGGTTTTAGTATTAGGATAATTCTGGCTCCATTAAAAGAATTGGGAAGCATTTTCCTTTGTATTTTTTGGAAGGCATTGTGTAGAATTCTATAAATATGAGCTAGAATTAACCAGTGAAACCATGTAGGTCTGGGGTTTCTTTTATAAGAAATTTATTATGTATAAATTTATTTTGAAAGAAAATATAGTACAATTAGGTTATAAATTTCTTCCTGAGAATATTTTGGTAGTTTGTATCTTTTAATACATTTACCATTTTATCTAGGTTGTTAAATTTATGAGCATAAATGGTTCAATAGAGTTCCTTTATTATCCTATTAATGGCTGTGGTGTGATATCCCATTTTATATTTATGATTGTCACATTCTCTCTATTTGTCTGGTTAGCCTGGTTGCAGTTTAATCAGTTTTGTAAATCTTGTCAACAACTGGTTTTTGCTTCCTTTAATTTCTTCTATCCCTTTTGTGTATTTTTTATATTTGTTCTTATCTCTATTATTCCCTTCCTTTCCTTGTGTGTTAGTTACTTTTTTCTTTTTTGTGACAATGCATAGATATATAGAAAAGAGGAAAGACTTATTTTAGCTCATATTTTCAGTGGGTTCATTTCATGGTTTCTTGGCTCCATGCACTTGGGCTGAACATCATGGCAACCAGAGCATGTGACAGAGGAGTTTATTCATCTGGTGGTGGATGAAAAACGGAGCAGAGCAGTTCATATGGTACTGGACAGGAAGCAGAGTGAACCCATACCAGGAATGGGCTTGGGCAAGATATATTTCCCAAGGGCACACCCCCAGTGACCAACTCATTGCAACTAGACCCCACCTTCCACAGTTCCACCAACTCCCAATAGTCTTTCCAGTTTTGAATCCATCAACAGATTAAACCGTTTATTAGTTGAGAGACTTCACAATCAAATTATCTCTGGAAACACCCTGACAAACATACACAGAGATGTGCTTTACGAATCATCCTGGTGCTTCAAAACCCTATTAAGCTGACAGGCAAGATTAGCTATCACAGCTTGATTTGGGTGAGTTTTTTTCTGTTCTTTTTCTAGTTAGGTAGAATGGAAGCTTAGACAACTTATTTGAGAATTTCTTCCTTTCTAATATAAGCATTACCTTTATGTTTCCTTTCAAAATTGCTTTAATTGCAGTTTACAAATTTTGATATGCTGTGCCTTACTTTTATTTAGTTCAAAATATTTTCTGCTTTTCTTTGAGACTTCCTCTTTGATTTATCATTTATTTAGAAGTATATTGTTTATGTGAAATTTTCAAGGGTCTTTCTTTTACAGATTTCTAGTAAAATGTCATTACCATATGAGACATATATTGTAAGACTTCTATTTCTTAAATTTGTTGAAGTTTTCTTACGGCCCAGTATATGGTTTACTTTGGTTTCATGTGTCTTGTACACTAGGCAGAGTGAAGGATTTCTCTCGCTAAGTTTGTGTTGACTGTGTCTGCTGTACAGATTTTCTACTTGGGTATTAACCATATGTTTCTGATGATTCGACATCTGGAGTCTTGCTCACCCTGTAGAGACTGCCCTTCTAAGAGCAGCCAGTTCCTGGAGATAGTAAACAAGATTCCCATGGAAGTGCCCCCTCTCCCTCTTCCAATCAGGCTCTTACACTCTGGGCTACCATTTCCCTGACTGAATCATCCTACAGCCAGGTACCAGATAACTAGATATAGTTCCTACACGCCAGAGCATGCTGAAATTATTCAAACTAGCCAATCCTAGGCCTCCATAGCCTAACTTACTGTTCTCCACCCGCCCCCCCCATACACAGACAGAAACTTCAACCGGAGCTAAGGGTACAGGTCAGTGGTACAGCATTTGTCCAGCATGCATGAGGTATTTGGTTTGGGTTTGATCTCAGCAGAGAGAATGAAAGAAGAAAGAAAGAAAGGAAGGAAGGAAGAAAGAAAGAAAGAAAGAAAGAAAGAAAGAAAGAAAGAGAGAGAGAGAGAGAAAAGAAAAGAAAAGAAAGGAGGGAGGAAAAGAAACTACAATGGAGGCTTCTATTTATATTTTTGCCTCACTTCCTCAGTCCCCTCACCAACCCTAGTGTCTACATGGTTCCTGAATGTTGTGATAAGTAACCTTCTCTTCATAATTTTGAAAAACAAGCTATCAGTTCAATGGCAGTTGGATCCTTTTTGTTGACCTTACTATATCTGAATAAAAACTTAGATTTTAAAACCAGAAAATCTATCACTGTGCTGATTATTCTTCAATTTTTGACTCTCCTTTCTAGATGTACTTTTAGTTGTCCTGCTATTAGTTATGATTAAGAATCCTAGAGTAGGTTCTTTTCATATTCTGTGTAGAGCATTTAGTTATAACCAATGGAAATGATAGGCTTTAGTGGGTTTACTTATATTCATTAGTACCAGAAATCACATCACATAGCTCAGCTTTTTTCCTGTTTTTGAAATTTATATAAATGGAATTACATAATATTTGCTCTTTTGTTTTTAATTTCTTTTACCAAACACTATGTTCATGATGTTCATTTATGTCATATCATATGAGAATGATCAATTCATTCTTTTTCATTTTTATTACAGTAGAATGTTCTATTACAGGAATATAGCAGGATATTTAATAACTTTGAAAAAAATCTAGGAGTGCTAAGATTGAAGGCTCACAATAAGCTCTCAGCAGGATAAATAAAAACAGAACTCCTTTCCTAGTCATATTGTAACTAAAGCTGTGGTGAATATTAAAAGAAAGGAAAATATTAAGTGTATTCAGAATAAAAAGATTATTTACAAAATGACACCAAAGAGACTTCTCATTGGTAACAGTGAATGACAAGGGACAAATACATGCTGTCCTCGAAAGACTGAAAGAAAACCATTATTGACCTGGAATTCAACATTGGACCAACTTATTATCTGAGAGATGTGAGAAGAAAGATGATTTAAAGCAAACAAATACTGAAGCGGTTCACCACTTGCCAATCTTTGCCAAATTATTATAATTAATTTTATATTGTTGTTATTGTTGTTAGGTGCCGTCAAGTCGTATCCGACTCATAGTGACCCTCATAGGACTTTCAATGGCAGATTGTTTTGGAATTGCCTTGAGAGTGAATTGCCATGTCCTTCTCCCATTTTTGCACTGCTGGGAATCAAACTCAGGACCTCAGAGACTGCAGAGTGGTGCTTTACCAACTGGGCTAAATCCCAGTCCCTAATTTTATATAGTAATATACTATAAATATATCTTACACATAATATGCATGAATATATGTGTATATGTGTGAAAGTGTTGTAATGTCATTTGAATTATTTGTGAAGTAGAAAAAGGTTTATTAAGTTTAGCCTTTTTAAGGAAGTACGATAAAGTTTTATAATTAACCACTAAAAGAATGGAAATAGAATGAGTAACATACAAAAATGAGAGAAAAAGAAAAGGATTAAGCCAAGAAAGAAGACCAAAATTCAAACTAAGAAAAAAATGGGTGATTGAAAATAGAAAATGTTAAAAATAAGTTGTTCTTATTTTTAGAACTATATTCTAAAGTTATTCACAATGAAGTTAAAGTTTACTCTTCTGTCTAGAGAGTCTCATTTTTAAAAGTCTAGTTATTGGCTGTTTATAAGTATTTTACTACAGTGTTCCATATTGACTCTGGATAAAATGCTAGAGTCTCAACAAATATATAGTTTGTTGAATAGTAGCATATTATCAGGAATTGTTTTCCCCTAATATTGCTTTAAATCAAGTTCTATTGGTATTTATTTCATGCTTCTGAACAATATGCTGATCTGCTATAGAAATACCCAGTTTTTGTACTTATTAAGTGTCTAGAAGGCTGGGATTTAGTTCAGTTGGTAGGGTACTGCTCTGTAGTTTCTGAGGTCCCGAGTTCGATTCTCAGCACCGCAAAAAAAAAAAAAAAAAAAAAAAAAAAAAAAAAAAAAAAAAAAAAAAAAAAAAAAAAGGAGAAGGATGTGGCAATCCACTCCCAAGGTAATCCCAAAACAGTCAGCCATTGAAAGCCCTATGAGGGTTGCTATGAGTCAGACATGACTTGATGGCACCTAACAACAACAAATGTTTAGAGCAACATGGTTTAATATTCCAATCTAATAACCAACTTAATTTCATCCCATCCTTTCCCTTCATCTCAGGGAGAGGGAGATCTATCTTCCTTCAATCCTTGCCTTTAGCCTTCTCTCCCAGTGAGATCTTCTACTTCTTCAAAACTTGCCTTGGTAACATTACTCTTCCTGCCTCCTACTTTTCCTTTTAGCTTCCTTTACCTATAGGCTCCTTTATATACAGCCAAGGTGGTTACTGAGACTTCTTATGACAACATGTGTTAGTGAAACATGTTATTGTTTTTGTTAGGTGCCCTTGAGTCGTGTCTGACTCATACTGACCATAGTATTCCCTATTTTACTATACCATGTTCATTGTTGTTGTTAGGTGGTCTTGAGTGGGGTCTGACTTGTAGAGACCCTCATTGGGTTTTCAATGACTGATGGTTTTGGAGATTGCTTGGGGAGTGGATTGTAACATCCTTATCCCATTCTTTGCAGTGTGTGAAGATCAAACCCAGGGATTCCCAGAGCACAGAGTAGCACTCTACCAACTGAGCTAAACCCCAGCCCCTTGTTCATCAGTGACCTACTTTTACTGGCTAGTCTAGCAAAACTCCTGACTTCCAATAACTATGCAAGAAGGGTGCCCCTAGACTACAGAAGAGCTCTCTCTTCATGCTCAAAGGCCCTAAGCAATGGCTGTACTCAGATGGGCCTTTGTCTACAATTGGCTAGTAAGATGCCCATCCCATTCTTAAAGTACCCCATGAGTGACTGCCTTAAATAACTCCTCTCTCACTTAGCTTTGAGGTGATTCCATTAAACAGAATCTTGGTCTACTATGCAAGGTTGTTATTTTGTACTGATCATGCTCTGCCCACTGTGCATACTGCTTAGTGCCTGCCTGTGAAAAAGAATAAGTGGTCACTGTTCTCAGGTATCCTGTCCTCTGGCCAACTTGGAAAACCTGATTACACAGATTTCATCTGTGCGTGCATAATTTACAAAGACCACAGTACTTTGAAATGTGTCCAATTCACTTACTGTTTAGATTATTTTCATTTTTGACAACTTGAATTGGTAATTTAACTTAATGAGAAACCAAAACCATCTAACCTGTTGGATTTCATCCTGCGTTGAATTTTAACTGTGTGCTAATCCAATACTATAGTTGGCTATTTTTTTTTTTTAAGATTAGGCTAGGCAATGTTATCTTAGCAAAGATAACTCCAAATGATAGTGGCTTTTTCTCAAAAAAATGTTTGTTTCTTAGAAAGGAAAACTTTTGTTGGAGTCATCAAGCTTCAAGAGAAGCTGCCTTTTGAGTGGTCACTCAGTAATCAGAGTCTGTATCCTTATTGCTGCATTGTCTTAACATGAAGCCTTCTTAATGCATAAGGCAGGAGAGGAGTGGAGTTGGAGGATCACTGTATCAGACAGGGATCCATGAGGGAACCAGGGCCATTGTATGAATATTATGGAATAAGGGACTTATTATCAGAATGAAGCTTTACAGATTTGAGGAAGGATCCCAGGAAGTAGTGTATGAAAGTTGGAGTTGGAAAGCAGAAATGTTGCAAATAATACAAATTTAAGTGACAGTGTATGTGGGCAAGTCAGAACTTGCAAGGTAATTTGGAAATAGAGGAGTATTTGGCTGTCAGAGTAGAGCTGCAAGAGTTATTGGTGGAGAAGTGTGTGGAAGGCTGTTGCCTCTGCACTGGGGTGGTGGACCTTGTGGCATTGACACTAACAATTAAAAAGAGGTACACATGGAAAATGAAAGGCAAAGATGAGTTGTAAGCTACTGACCTCTCTTCATGGGTCTTCCATGGCATCTAATCACAAAGGCCTTCAGAAAGTGATGGCAACAACTTCAGGTCTTCCTTTTAAACTTTGTGTGAATTTTTATTTGTTGTTGTTGTTAGGTCCTGTCGAGTCGGTATCCAACTCATAGCGACCCTCATAGGGTTTTCAATGGCTGTTTTGGGATTGTCTTGGGAGTGGACTGCCAGGCCCTTCTCCCATTTTTGCAGTGCTGGGAATTGAACTCTGGACCTCAGAGACTGCAGAGAGGCGCTCTACCAACTGAGCTAAATCCCAGCCCCTCGAATTTTTATTTAGGGCAACTATAATTCAGAACTGTACAAGGGGGAAAATTCTTCAAAATATATTCTGAGTTAATCAAGTTAACAGTTAACACAGACTATCACCCTCACCAATCAGATTTTATATAACATGGCCAGGAATTGACACACATCACTTCTGTTCATAACCATTGATGGAACCAGATATGGGGCCTCTTGTAACTGTTAGGATCTGGGAAATGCAGAAAACCATATGTACATTTATTCAGCAAGCATTGGATGTCCCTGGCATATATACTATGTCAGAAGGAAATGTTTATAGAGATCAGCCTATAATAATTTGCATCAGTTGTCAACTTGACCTCTAACAAAATATTTTATTAGAGTTTATTTAAATAAAACTTTAAAGTTAGCATTAGAACTATTATCACTGTAGCCAGGATTCTGTCTGTAAATCTGAAAGTCTGAAAGTTCTGATTTTCATTCTAAGCTTTTTTTTATTAGTATTTTTTAAGTTAGGATACACCTTAATGGGTCTCAGTATGATATTTTCCTATGCATATCATTATACATTGCTCATATTCACCTACCTATTACTCAGGTATGACTCCCCTCCCCATCAGCTTCTTCCACTCTAATGATCCCCCTTCTGCTTGCAAGTCTTGCTTGGTAATGTGAAGCCTATCAGTAGAGGAGTCTTCAGCTCCTTGTCCCCTCTCATGCTTTTTTTTAAAGCATTATTCAATCTGTGCATTATTAAAATTGTTTCCAGAACTGAGCACTGAGGTTTTCTCCTTGGAGTATGGCTTCAACTTTTTTTTTTTTTTTTTTCTTGTGGTGGTGGTGGAGACAAAGAATAAAAAGGAAGATTGAAGGATTGAAGAAACATTGCAAATTAGAAAATGAATAGAATGTTTCTGTATTTATTCTTGTGTCAAATTTGATGTCATCTGGAGTAGAAATGTGAACATTTAGGGTATTTATTTTTACTGCATCTTAGAAATGAAAAATTTATAATATGAGTCATTTTGGGCAGTTTGAGGAGTGCAATATAATTACCAATGTGCAACTCTTCATGTAAGGTTGTTATGCAATAGCAATAAGAAGCCAACACAAAACAATTGTAGTTACTAAAAGAGAGAAAGAATTGAAGTTCTTCTCTTTTCAATTAGAGGGAGGGAGTGAGGAAGGGAGGAGAGAGAGAGAGAGAGAGAGAGAGGAAAGAGAATGAATATTTAGATCTAATAAGTAAGAAAACCATGAGAGGGAACAAGGAGCAAATTGTTCTCTACGGAGAGATTTTTCTATGAAAAAGGCTAAGAGTGAGAACCAGAATTTTTAGATTTTCAGACAAAATCCTGGCTATAGTGACAACAGATTTAATACTAATTTTAAATTTTTATTAAGACAAATGCATGCATCTAGACAAAATGTTTAGTTAGAAGTCATGCTAGTTTTCCATCTCCTTGACAAAATATCTGAGAAAGTTGCTTATAACGAGGAAAGGTTTATTTTGGCTCACAGTTTCAGAGGTTTCAGTCCATGGTATGTTGGGTCCATTCCTTTTGAGCCTTTAACAAGGCAGCATATCATGGTGAGTTCTCAAGGCAGATGATACTGCTTACTGTATGACAACCAGGAACAAAGAGAGAGACAGAAAGTGGCCAGAATCCCAATTGCACCTTCCAGGATATGTGGCCAATGACCTAACTTCCTTCTACTAGACCCCATCTCTTAAAGATCCCACCACCTCCCAATAGTGCCACAAGTTAGTGACCAAGCATTTAACATATGGGTCTTGGAGGACACTTATCCAAACTACTGGACAGGTCAAATTGACAACTTACTCAAATTATTATACACTGAGATCTATAAATATTTTCTCCTGACAGTATAGGTGTGTTAGGGACACTGTATGGACATCTATGTGCTTTTTCCACATTTCCTATTTCCATGCAGTTAACACAGTCACATGATTGGCTCTGTCCAATGGGCTATGGACAGAAGCGAAATGTTAATTCCGGGCAATGTCACATAAAAACTGAGAGAGAAGGAGAGAGGAAGAGAACAAGTATGCAGGCTAAGAAAAGGTTTACAAATCTGTTAAATTAATCCAAATTTAGGTGGAAGGAAAGTTGTAGAACTTGACTCTGTTTGAAATTGAAATGAACCACAGTTACAATATAACCTTGGTGTTTTCCTTTGAGAATTATTCTTTGGGAAATATTAAAAACTAATGATAGAGCAACATCAAAAATGATTCCTGCTGAAATTCTATCTTCTCAGACATAGCACAGAATTACCCACCTGGCCATCAAGGCATTTTGGATTGGGAAGTTGGAAGTTTTAGAATTTAGTCCTAACTCTAGCCAGCTATGTTATCTTGTACAAGTTCCTTACTCCTCTGAATCTTGGTTTTCCTCACCAGTGAAATGAGCTATTTTGATGATATATCCTCTACAGAGGTGACCAAACTTTTGGCTACATGGAGTAAACAGGACTGTTCACAAATGATATAGTTAGTGCATATGCATGACAAGGGGGTGCAGGTCACAAAGAAAATAAATGCTAGAAACCCCACATGATGTTTACAGATTTTGTGGGGCTGCATTACTAGCTGTCCTGGACCATAGGCTGCAGATTGGCTGCTCTAAAGTATCATTCTCAGTGAAAATACAATGCAAGCCCCATATGTAATTTCATAATTTCTAGTTGTTACAATTTAGAAAGCAAAATAGAACAGATGAAGTTAATAATACATCTGAAGCAGTATATCCAAAATAGTATAATTTTATCACATAATCAACATACAAAATTAGCAATGAGATATTTTACATGCTACAGTCTGGTAGTGTGTATTATACTTAAAGCATATTTGATTTGGGATGCTAAATTTAGTTGAAACTAATTGATCTGTATTTAGATTAAACACAATTTCCAGTTGAAAAGCTAGATTTACATGTCCAGTTTGTTTCAAACATACTGAAAGCTTTCTACTAAATGAATAAAATATCAGATTTTAAATTTAAATTACCATCAAATAAAATTAAAAATAGAGATATTCAGTCACATAACCACATTCTGAGTGCTCAGTATCTTTATGGTGCTGCTGTCTACTCTATTGGACAGAGTCCTTGATTCTCTGATACTTTTGTCTGTGCCTCATGGGAGCTCTGATGAAGTAGGTGCTTCTTTAAAATAAGAAAAATCAACTGGATTATCCCTATCACTTCAGGAAGAAATTTGTTATCCAAAGGACAGGCAGGTCCTTGTGCAGCCTTCCTCACCCTGGGAACTATTTCTTGTGGACAAAGTTCATGAGTTACCTCCTTTTACAGCCTGTTGCTGGAAATGTTTTAAGTTTGGTGAAATTAATACAAATTACTAGATAACCAAAAAAAATCTCTATTTGTGTTCTGACAGATACTTAAAGGAATAATTACTATCAAATATGAGATTTACTAGGTGAGATTTGCACAATGGTACTTATGGCAGCAGGGCTGGGATTTACACAGTTGGTAGAGTGCTGCGCTGCAGTCTCTGAGGTACCGAGTTCAATTCCCAGCACCACAAAAATGGGAGAAGGGCCTGGCAATCCACTCCCAAGGCAATCCCGAAACAGTCAGCCGTTGAAAACCCTATGAGGGTCACTATGAGTCGGTTACCGACTCTACGGCACTTAACAACAACAACAACAACTTATGGCAGCATTGTGTGTTATAACAAAGGACAAAATATAATTACCTAACATGCAGAATCCACATATACTGAGTTATAATACATTCATCAAATGCAATGAATTAAATGTACATGAATAGATATGGATAAAATGGCATATTCAAAAACATGAAAGTGTATGAAGGATTTATAAGATAGAATACAAATCAAGTTTTAAAATACATATGCCAAACAATATGAGGTGTTGTTTTAAAGACACGTGCAACACACACAAATACAGTCCACTTGTGGACAATGCATTAGAAGCATATATTTTTGAGGTAGTAGAATGGGTGCTTGCAGAAACAGGATTTGGACTGGAATGAGGATTTCAGACACACAAAAAGAGGTAATGTGTATACAAACGAAGAAATAAATGTCTCATACAACAAGAAAATCATAGCAGTATTTATCAAGTTCTGTGTGCCTGATGTCATCATAGGAAGTTAAAAATACACAAACTTCTATGATTGTATTCTATGCATGAAGAGACACACACAAGACACTAAGGTTCTACGTAGTAAATGAAAACTATGGCATAACTTACAAATGTCTCTGACATTTAGAAGACAGGCATATTTTATGGGGTGAGATTTTTCCCTTTAAGTGGAGCCCTAGAAAAAATAGTAAATAAAAATGGTGTACATACACCTTATATTTTAAAATATACTTACAGAGCATATTGCCAATTTCATTATAATACACACTGCTATTACTATAAGAACGACTCGACGGCACCTAACAACATTACTATAAGAAAAAATGAACATAGGAAGGCTAACATTTTATGAAGACCTACTCTATGCCCGTCAGTTGTGTGCCAATTGTTTTATGAATTATTATATTCTGTCTATTCAGTGACTCTTGGTGAGGCAAACATTATTATTCCCATCTTATACGTGAGGAAAGTAAAGCTTGGAAAGGTTGAGAAACTTGCTCCATGTCACCAAATAATTTGGAAGGCAAAATCTTTACATAAGAGTTATTCTAAAATCTGTCTTTCCCACTACACTATGCTAACTCCACAATAAATTTAATGTCTGCCTCTGAACAAGAAAGTGTTAGGGAGTTCCTTCCCACTAACAACTATGAAATACAGGATAGAAGCTTCAGCTCTAAGGAAAATTCACATTGTAAAATCCTTCTTCTCTGACTCTTCTTTTTAACCTAAAACCTTTCAAGAGTGCCCCATACTTGTAACACCTGTCCCCTCCCCTACCTCATCCTCAAGGCCACCATAGTACTAATTTGGTTCTCACTTGCTTAGTGCCATGATCATGTGTTTATCTTTACCTTTCCCTAACTCTCCCCTGCTGCTGGCAGGACCTCTCTGAAGTATGTAGATTACCACGTTTTCCTTCCACTTAAATTCTTTAGATAAAAAGGATAGGCTCCCCCAACAAACAAACCCACTTGCACCTCTATTCTCTCCCTGGAATGATTTTTTCTGTCTTTTCTGTCTGAAAATTCAGCTCTTGTTTTGCAAGTTATATTCAAGCCACACTTTCTCCAGGAAGCCCTCTCTGACCTCACCCAGGAGATAGAAGATGTTGGCACCTTCTCCTCTGTGCTTCTTATAGCCCTGCACATGCCTTTTACCACGCTGGACTACTGTTCTGTATCTCCTGTTGTCCACGTTCCTGTTTTTTCATTGTTATCCTCAGTAATAAGAAGTGTCTGAGTAACAGCGCAGTAAATATTTCTCATATGGTGAAACTAATTTAATGAAAGTAATCTGAAGATAAACTAGATTTTCCCAGCCTATATCTGTTAACATTCTTCTTTTTGTTAACATTTTTCTCTTGGAGTCAAACACCTCTTCATCCCTCCTCTCCACATACATTTGGCTTAAGGGAGAGGTAGTGATAACCTCCAGCAATGTGACTTTTCCTCTCTCTTTTCTTCTGCTCAGCCTTATAAAGGGTTGACGTGGGTTGCTAGCAGGGCAGGGGTGGGGAGGAGGAACTGAGTTAATGGTTTGAGATTTCAGTGTTGATTCTGCTATCCATTGGGAATCTCTAAGGAAAAATCAACATCCAGTTATTATTTTTTTATTAGAAATTTTTAATGTACATCATAATGTGATTCATTTTGACATGCTTTTCATTGTGACAATTTTTATATATGCAATTTGATAAGCATTATTCATATAGGTGACCCCTTACCCTCCTCTATGTTTCCCCCCTCCCCCCCTTCCAATCTAAGTTTCCCATCCAAGTCTTCTCTATCTTTTACTATATAGTATTTTTCTATATGT
>VMDO01022135.1:0-26747 GCA_007922755.1 Pedetes capensis
TTTAGAATATGTTCAAAATCCAGGAGTAACTGCATTTTTGTGATAAAATACAGTTTTCTCTTCATTTTTTTTACAATGATCTTCCTTATTCAATAATTAGATAATTATATATCTCTGTTTTCTTTTAGTTTTGTAGTGGATTTTTTTTAGAGTTAGCATTTTATTATCCTTCAAATTATTTTCCTTTACAGCATGAGGAAAGAATATAACCTGATTTTCCCCTTGACAATATGTACTGTGTTTATATGTCCATATACACAATATTGTTTCTGTTTATGTATATGTATGTTGTTGTTAGGTGCTCTTGAGTCAGGCTGGACTCATAGCAACTCTGGATACAACAGAACAAAACACTCTCTGACTCTGTGCAATGCCTAACACTATTGTCAGTGCTTCTTTGCTATTCACAGGATTTTTTCAATGGCAGATTGCTTTGGGATTGAATTGCCAGGTCTTTCTCCCTAGCCTACAGCATCTGATATTCCCAGGTGGTCTCCTATCCAAGGACCAACCAGGCCAACTTTGCTTAGCTTCTGAGATCAGGTAGGATAGGATGCCAGGTTGTTATCATGGCAGACATGAATGTATATGTGTAAATTAATGTGTGATTTATGATGTATGTTTAGTTATGTATTAAAGGTACACTCTGAAGTCTGTTTGATTGTGTTTTGTATATTTCTATGTCTATTTTTGTAGATTTTTTTCTCTAAGGGCCACATTATTTCAAAAACCAAAGCTTTTTCTTTATTTTTAAAATCCAGTTGGAAAAGACCTTACTAATGATATTTTTTAAACTTTACTCATTAGGTTTGCCAGAACCCAATAAAGACTGTATCTTCCATGGCCTGACACAGGACCAGGGGTTTTACACATCCAAAGACTTTTTGCCACTTGTAGCCAAAGGCAGCAAAGCAGGTATAAACTATTTTCTTCTGTTTTTTACAATGCCCATGTTGTTTTATGTATTATAAGTTATATTAAATTCAAGGTTGATTGGACATTGTTCAGATTTTAAATGGATCCTTGATAATACTGATGTAAAAAAAATTTAAAGCCCAATATTACAGTTTGTTAGAATTATTTACTTTCCCATTCTTCTAAGAAATCATTACAATAAGGACTTTTTTATTGTATTATATATGGTTCTAATTGCATCATGAGAAATCACTTCCCAGTACAAATGCTTTGACGAACATCAGAAGATGTTCCTAAAAGAAATAACAATATCTTCACTTTGGAGACTATTTTAAAACAGGATCACTCTTCACATATCTTAAATGACTTGTGTCCATGGGGGGCAGAAAGATCAAGCTCTTTTCCTGAATAGTAATTTTATGAAGTTAAAACAAAACACTTTGGTAGCCCAAGAAGGACAATCTGACACTAAGACTATGATGTGCTTTGGCTCAACTGGAGTCAACATTTAAGTGAGAAAGACTCTGTAGTACTTTTTCAAAACTAGATATCTACATGTTTTAAACATGTACTTTCAAAAAATGTGAGCAACTGTTTCTATATCTGATCATATGTGGAAATGATAAGAACTTAGCTTTTTCTCACAAAATTTAGAAAATCTAGAAACTTTCCATATTAAGTCACTCTGCAGAAGTTAACAGCTGAAGGCCTATACCATCTCCACTTTCTTCTTCCCAGATAACTGGAAGCTTGTATATCTGCAACCCTTTCCTAGGAAGGACATAGTGCACAGAGCATATATTTGAGAATTATGGAGTTCCAATTGTTTAATCCCAAACCCAAAGTCTTCCAAACAAAATGATTACACTTATTGAGATTATGGGTCTATTCTATCTGAAGTGCCATTTCAAAAATTATAGTAATTCATCTTATCAACAGTTTTATATAATCTGATAATATGGTACTATCTAATACATTGAGAACACCTGCATTTTCTGGTTTACAAGGATCCTGTTATGGGTATTAAATCTTCATGTAGATTCCCTTGAGAAATGGACACTTAGAAAGTCGTATTTCTTTTATTGTCCATTTTTATAGAGCAAGGCAGAAAAGCAGTAAAGGGGAGGAAGTTTTACTTTAGCCATTTCAAGAAAATAGTTCAGAGGAACTCTAGGTTACTTAAATGGTGCCTATTCAACAGGTTAATTTTAAAAGTTTACTAAATGTAACATCTGCCTGCAGCAGTAGCCCTGTGGCATCTGATCCCGTCAGATCTCAGAAGCTAAGCAGGGTCAGGCCTGGTTAGTACCTGGATGGGAGACCGCCTGGGAACACCAGAAGCTGTAGGCTTGGGAGAAGGACGTGGCAACCCCCTCCCAAAAATCAATCTGCCATTGAAAACCCTATGAACAGCAGAAAAGCACTGACAATAGTGTTTCCCCTGTTCTACAGAGGGTCGCTATGAGTTGGATACCGACTTGACTGCACCTAACAGCAACAACAACAACAAATTTAACATCTAGCAGTGCTCTATATTAGAAATTGAATGAGATAATAAATGAAGTACTTTAATGAAATGCTACAAATTAGTCTGGCTCATAAGGAACACCTTTTTCCTCTAACAGAAATTTAATGATGCAAAAGTAAAAATACATATCACCACTGTGACGAAGAGTTTTAATTGATTCATTCCAGTTTATTATGACCTATACTCTTCAAAATGTGGTATAGCAGCCCTTATAGAGGAAAAAAAATGAAGCTAAAGGTACTGACTATGAAATTACATATATGAGCATATTTTTAAAATGGGAATAAAACTGTCTTTCAATGAAGCAGAATAATTTGATAGTGACACTCCATCCTGGAAAACTGCAAGATGCAATTTTACACTGCTTTGAGTAAAACTATCTTTTGAGCTGTCATGCAGAAATGGTTTCTCTACTTGAAAATGGGGTTTTCCTTTCATCATTCAGGAATGTGCGCCTGTCACTCTCCATTGCCATCGATACGGGGAGCCGTGATTGTACTTGGAGCTGGAGACACTGCCTTTGACTGTGCGACATCCGCTCTACGCTGTGGAGCCCGTCGTGTGTTCATCGTCTTCAGAAAAGGCTTTGTTAATATAAGAGCTGTCCCAGAGGAGGTAAAATGGAACTATCAGAAAATATGGAGTTGGAATCCTGAAGATTTTAGGAGAAGAAATTGTTAATAGATAGTCTTCTACTTTAAGTAATTTAGAATGTTCTTTAATTCTCAAATGCAAATTTACAACTTTCTGGGCTACACATAATTGTTTATTCTCATTCAGACATTCTATGCAAAAGAAAGTTTTTTTGTACTGATTTGGATAAAATGAAAAATTAGTTTTAGTCAAAACATAAGTGGTTCTTTTTATCAGTGTTATTATCTTTGAAATGTGTTCGGCCTAGCTAGTGACAGTGGAATATACTAAGTCTTCTATATCCTGAATAGATATTTTTCACAAAATATATGCATATTAGATGAATGTGGTAATTAGAGACAGTCAGGATTTTCCATAGTCAGATTTACAGTTTGTATTCAAAATGTGTATATCTCTGTGTATAAATACCTGCTCATACTTATTGTCAATTCATTCTGCTATGAAGCAAGTAGAATGAGATTGCCATATAGTTTTTTTAAACAGCTCTAATGTGGGCACTGTTCAGATTTAATAATTAGTTAACTTACTGAAAAAGACATGCTTAAAATCACTTCATTCTGACAGATGACTATGACTAGTCTTGAGTGAGGCATCAACTGGTCACATGTCCCATGGACCTCTCAATTTTTAATGCTATTAGGGAAGTATAAGACTTATAAAACACATTAGGATTGAGCCCAAAACCCAATTGTATTTATGGAAAGACTAATTACTTATTTTATCCAAATCATTATTATGAATTTGATTTGCTTTAGAACCCATGAACCTGTTTGGAGTCTCTATGCCAGGCAAGAATTATAACTATAGTCAATAGATAATTTTCCACATGTAGATTAACCACATTACAAATTAATGTCACTAAATTATCAGAGTTGCCACTTGACTCATGGCTGTATTTCAAATGGTACTTTCATTCTCTGAGTTTTTCCTCCATCTAATCTACTCTCTTAGGTTTTTTTTTGTTTTGTTTTGTTTTGCCAAAAATATCCACAGTAGTCTTATAATCATAGGATTTTTTTTTCTTGAGTGTACTTTCAGTCATTAATCATTATAGTCATGTCATTTTACAAAGAAAACAGCTTTAGTTAAGTGACTTGCTGAAGTTAAAAGGAGACAGGAGCTAATTTTATTCATCTTTATATCCCTGCACATAGCACATGACCTGAAAAACAATAAGGACTTGTGAAATGTGTTTTGTACTGGGTATTTTTAATCTTGTTCATTTGATTCAGAAATGTTTTGTCAAATGTTATGACAAAAAGTTTTCATTGCATGAGGATGATCCTTGAGGGTTAGAAATAAAAGTTAACACTGTGTATTAGTCACTATTCCACTTCTGTTACAAAATACTTGAGATGAACAACTAAAAGGAGGAATGATTTCTTTTGGTTCATGGTTTTGGAGGTTCTAGTCCATTAACTCTATCCCTTTGGGCCTATAGTAGCAAAATCCATCATGGCAAAAGTATGTGTTGAAGGAAATTGCTTACCTCATGACAGCTGGGAAGCTGAGAAAGAGGGAGGAAGGGGTCAGGGATGAAAATACTCTTCAAAGGCCTGCCCCCAGTGACCTACTGCTAGGTCTCACTTCCTAGAGCTTCCACCACCTCTCAAAAGCACCATCAGCTGGGTACCAGGCTTTTACCACATGAACTTTTAATGGTCATTCCACATCCAAATTATAGCACCTTGAATGGCAATATCAGTTTACTTCACACTTTATATAATAGTCATCCTCCATTAGCAAGGGTGACTAGAAATGAATGGTGACTGTTTCTTCTGTCTTACATAGGACACATAAAAACTGACACCCAATAGTTACTTAAGAACATAAGGGTAGTTATTTATTCACTCTACGTTGCTTGACTACCTGTTATGTGCTAGCCATTATTCTAAGTGATTTAATATAACAGTAAACAATTCAGAATTTCATGACCTCATGCAGTTTATACACAGTGAGAGAAGATACTAAATCGCCAACCAGATGTATTGTCACCTCAATGGTATATTGAAAGGTAACTAGTTCTATGGAAAAACCTTATTGATATGGGAGTATAAGCGGTGTGTGTGTGTGTGTGTGTGTTGGGAGGTAGAAAGTGTGGTGATGGCAGGTTTTGCCACCTTATACAGAGTGGCCCTGAAAGGATTCTCTGATGAGATGATTTTTGAATGTACAGAAGAGGAAATTGAGGGAGAGTAGGCATCCAGGAATAAACATTCCAGGCATAGCTAAATGTTTTCACCTTTGATTAAGAAAGTATCTTGGACTTCTAGGAATAATAGTAAAAAATATGAGTGTGGTTACAGTAGAATGAGAGAGGTCAGGGTGTGGCAGGTTAGGCAAGGACTTAAAAGCTTCAGTTCCAGCTTCAATTTTACTCTGCATGGAAGAGGAAACCAGGGAAATGCTTTGAGCAGGAAATAAAGATTTGAGTTAAATTTGAAAATTACTAGTTTGTAGAGTTTTGACTCTTGACTATAGGGCAGTAGGGTCAGAAGCAAGGGGATTAGTTAAGGACTAATTAAAAATTAGGACATTGGTCAATGTGACTGGATTGCAGGAAGGAAAGGACCAGAATCTAGGCAGAACAAGTGTGGTCCCCACACTTCTGAGATGAAGCAGTAGGCCCTTGGGAAAACAGGGCACAGGGCTAGAATAGAGCTTTGTTGTTGTTGTTAGGTGCCCTCTAGTTGGTGTGTGACTCACAGAGACCCTGTGTACAACAGGTGAAACACTATTGTCATTGCTTCTCTGCTATTCATAGGGTTTTCAATGGCAGATTGGTTTTTTGGGAGTGGGTTGGTGGGTCCTTCTCTCAAGCCTACAGCACCTGGTGTTCCCAGGCGGTCTCCCATCCCAGTACTAACCAGGCCTGACCCTGCTTAGCTTCTGACATCTGACTGGATGGGATACCACAGGGCTATGGCTGCAGGCAGAATAGACCTTTAGTAGAACTTAAGTTGCTCTGATGCTTATTTCAAACTAGAAGAACAAGTGTTTGAATGTCTCCTTATTATTATAAGAAGCCAAGATTTTTATATGTGATTGAAACTACTTGACCTTGATTTGTGATATGAGCAAAAGTCATGGTAATCTTTATTTACTTTAATCTTCCTCCTTTCCTTTCACAATGAATGTCATGTGTAAAGTGTTCAACAAATAACCATGGAAGGAGTGTTTTCTGGAGAGAATCAGCATCCAGGGCTTCAAGCATTAACCTTCCAGCTTAGATGAATCCTATACTAGTAGGTCCTTGAGGATTCATTTGGTAATTTTGGACAAAATTACTCAATATGAGACAAGGATAAATAAGTAATGCATTATCAGGGTGTGTAAAGTACAAAGTTGGGTCACTGACAAGTGTTTATGCTTTTTAAGCTTGGAGAATTCCAGCATTTATAAGTTTCAGTATTAATTTGCCATTACTGTTGCTGGCTTTTATATACATCCAAGATATTCTAGTTGTAACCCAATGAAACTGGGAAATCAGAAGAGTGCAGGTCAAGTATCAAGTATCTACTTCAAGATGTAAGTTTGAAGAGATTATGTTCAATGGCATATTTTTAATCATAGGAAGAGTTTAATATTGTACCAATTCCTTGTATTTCTCTAATTTTTCTTATGCTGTCTATCCTCAACATATACATGCTTCAACTACATTTGATTTTTTTTAAAAGTCAAGATTTAAAAGCAGAGACACTTGGAATTTTTTATGTATTTTTAATATTTTTATTATTTTTCCCCAAATATGAGCATTGTTTAATGATGTTGGACTCATGGGTGAAACTTGGAAATAACATGATTTTTCCATTAGTATATTGGCTTACCACTAAGCACATCAGCATGTACATATCTAGAATTTCAGTTTAATTCCCATTCTTTGAGAGGGAAAAACAAAACAATATTAAGATTTCTTATCCTTTAGTGACAGATATGAATTATTACAGAGGCCAGTTTCTTTATACTTAGGATATGAAATAGTTTCAGACTATATATGCTATGTGCTTAGTAACCAAGGACAATATGAATAGACCCAGAAGTGTTTGAATCTGTAAAAGTAGAAGATAGCACTCAATTGATGTTTCAGTGATAAACATGTCCCATTTCTCTGATGCAGAAGTTTTCAAATTTTAGGGTGCATTAAAATCACCTGCATAGCTGGTTGAGCACACACTGCTGGATGCTATCCCTGGAGGTTTTATTTCTGGGGTGGGCCTGAGAATTTGCATTTTTAACAAGTTCCCTGTGATGTTAAGGCTTCTGGTCCACTGCTTTAATGTATCATCAACGCAGTTTCCAGCTGTCTAATTAGAGCCATAAGCAGTGTGCTGTTTGGAGGTACTTTCCATCTTAGTTAAGAAAGCATTAATGCTAAAGGATATAGGTTTGATGAAATGAAGATATGGAGGCATCATCAGCATATTGATGTGATTCTGATTCCACATGTCTTTCAGGCTCCCTTGTGGCCTCACACACATGCTAAATAGGATGCTACTGACAAACTAGCGCTTCTCGGCTGTGGCTCCTTAGGGAAACCAGCCAATCACTCAGTACTATCCTCTAAGAAGATGAGGGAAAATCTGTTAATAATTCCCTCCAGTACTTTCTGCAACTTAAATAGGTGAGATTAAATTTCACAGGATAACAGAATCCCCCAAAATGCTGGCATTAAAAGCTGTTGACAGATCACATAGAACTGCAAAAATGCTTTAGGCAGTTGGGAATCCCTAAAAGGAAGCATGAAGGTCAGGACTCCACAGACAGGCTTGAGTTGATAAATTTAAAGGATAAGGCAGAAGAAGGACTTTGTAGTTGTTATTAATTATTACTGAGAAAAATATGGTTCAAAATTAGTTTTAATAATGAATCCTGTATACAAAAAAGTATTTGGGGAATCTCTTGTATACATACTTAATTTCTAAATAGCAGGAAGACAAGATAGATCTTAATTCTGCTGTCTCTATGCTATTCCCTAGAGCCCCTTGACTTCCTTCTGTCTATCTGCCAAAAATAGTAATTGGTTTATCTTTGATATACCTGTTTACACATACTTTAGCTATTCCTAGGGTCAATTGTCTTAATAATTAATGCTGCTTTATTATTTTAACCACATCAGATATTTTGGACTGCTAATCAAGATTTTCTTTCTCTTTGAATACAGTTCTGAGATAATAAGTCTCCATTTGAAAGAATGTGCCTTTTAATTGAATACTTTTGGTACCATGCAACATACTTGTAATGGATCATTCATGTGAAATAACTTATTGGACCCCTATCAGATATTTTTAATATCAAATGACCATGTTAAAGCTACTTCCATAGTTTTAGCCTCCACTTCCTGGGCTTAAACATGAACTTTTCTACAAGTAACAGATGCTTCCTAGTTTTTATTTTGATTAAAAGAAATATGAACCTGAGACTATTTTAGAAAGTAACCTGTATAAGCTGACAAATTTAATTTTACTTAGTAAGAGTGATGCTTATAGCAGCTATTTAGCATTTGTCACTTACAAATCATTTCAGTGCTATTCTTCCTAAAAAGAGATCAGAGACATGTTAGCATGATTGGCTGGGGGTACCTGAATACAAACAAACAAATAAATACAACTGTCTCCAGGGCAAAGAGAGTAACTAATGGTAGTTAGGGATTGTTGTTGTTGTTGTTAGGTGCCATCGAGTCGGTATCCAACTCATAGCAACCCTCATAGGGTTTTCAATGGCTGACTCTTTCAGGATTGCCTTGGGAGTGGATTGCTAGGCCCATCTCCCATAGTTAGGGATTAGTCTGGTATTAATAAAGTAAGTATCTTTTAACACTTTAGGATAACAGAGGAATGACTTTCTAAGAATTTAAGAATATCTTTTTGGAAGTTGTTAAAATTTGGTAAAGTACCAGAAAGTAGAATGAAGTAGTCAAAAAGGAACTAACTAAAGGTTGCAGCACTTGATTCAAAGTTATATATTCTAGACTGAGTATGTCCATCTGTAAAATCAGTGCTGTAATTATATACTTCTTCATGTTTCTTCCATTCCCTATGTTTTATATTTTTAGTATTCAGAAAAAGTTATGTGAGGAATTCAGAATTTGGACAGATAGATTCTACCACTTCAATGAATGACAACTGTACAGTGAAAACTTTAGAAGTATCTATAAATATTATACTTGAAACAAGTTTCAATTAAAGTATTCCCAGTCAATTGGTGAATTAAAATCTACTGTATTCAAGGCATGGACATCAAAGAAACTGACAAGTCAAATTGTCAGAATTCTAAACTACATGTGATAATTCAGATGGTGAGTGGAGGGGGGAAAAAGACTGCAAATAGGCCAGCAGCCAACAAATCCATGTGACCATTCAAGATTATGTATTTTTAAAGCTATTAAAACTATTTTCAAAATTCCTTGGCAGTTGTATAAATTGATTAGGAATATCTGCAGAATTGAAAATTATATACCTTTTCAAATAGCTCATCAATCTTCTTCATATGTATTATACTGTAGGGATAACTATACATATGTTTATCTACATGTGTATATAAAACATGTATGTTAAGCCTTATTAAATAATGATTATTTTTATTACTATATTAGCTTGTTTATGAAAGTTGGAATCCCCTCTGCCTTTACTATTTACTGAAGTTCTCCTATATCTTCTTGTCCAATGTGATGAAAATATCCAATTATATAATTTATATATTTATTAAATATACATAGTCATCAATGTGTACCATTCAAAATGCAGAAATAAAAGAAAACACACATGAATTAGCATAAAAGTTATAAATATTTTAAAAAGTGATTAAAAACTATTTTTAAAAATTTTTATAAAGGTGGATTCATCCTTCAACTCAGCTCCAAATGTTATTTTCTCTTTGAAGACTTCTTTAGTTCCTTCCTGAATTAACTTTTCTCTCCCATGAGCTTTTATAGCTCTTTCTGTTTCCTACTAATATAGCATTTACCACACAGAGTGGCTGTTACTTTATACCCAGCCCTCAAATTATAATGCAAGTTCCTTCAGTGGGTTGCCTCCTTCAACTCAATATCTCACTCAAAGGATAGAACAGTCTTTGACTCAATGCAGCAGAGCAGTGCGGCATGTTGAATAAACCAATATGTTAGAGCATTGGAAACCTTATACAAAGAATTTAAGAGTATGAAATACTCAAAATATATAACATGAACACATAACACATCAAAATTTTATCTGATACCTTTTAAGTAAATGCTTATTTTTAACTGTTAAATTACCATTTCCCACAATACATTATCAAGCCAGCATTAAAAATGGCTTAAAAGTAAAGATAATTATGTTTTCTCTACTCTCTTAAAAGTTAGCTATAATCATAAAAAGATAAAATATGACAAAGCAATATACTAAAAGGTGAAAATAAATAATTTTAAAAAGTATTAGAATCAGCAAAGATTAGCAGTTTGCCAAAGAAGACAGGATTCTGATTTGTAGAAAATTTGTATGTGGAGTCATTTTAAGATTAAGAAAGGGGCTGCCAGGTTATTCAGAACATCATTTTGGGAGATACTTCCATAACAGCCATTAATGCTTGACTCCAGAAAAACCTAAGATGAGGAGTAATGAGAGCTAGTCAAGTTTAAGAAAATGCCACCTATCATAAATGAATCATGTTTGAAAATACTCTTTTCTCGTTAGAAGAGATGTATTTTATGACAGCTATGCAAAAGCATCTTACACAATAAACTTACTAACAACTCAGTTGAGAGACTACCACATTCATCCAATGGGTAGCACAACACTCCTTTCGAAAAATGCCTCTTTATGTTCAAGATTCTTCAATTTTGGAGAGTTTAAAGTGAAATCAGGTCATAAATGAAGCCAGCAATAACTGCAGATTTACCAGTAGCTTGTACAGTCCACAGACTAATAAATACATAAAAATTTTTCTGCGTTCCCTCACTTACTATGAATCCACATAACAAAAATTATAGTGTTTTAAAAACTGTATAGTAAATTAAGAAATATGAGATTAAATGTGAATAGAAAGAATTTGCTATGTTTTGCTTTGTCCTTTATCTCTTTGGTAACCAATATAACTCTAAGATTATATTGTAAAATCAAACTCTCATGAGTTAGAGGTAACATTTCACAACAAGCTTTATTAATAATTTCAAGAATAAAAGTAAACACAAGCCAGTGACTCAGGAAGCAGAGACAGGAAGATCACAGGTTCCTGGCCAGAGGTGTAACTCAGTGGGACCCTGTGTCAAAATAAAAAAAAATAATTTAAAAAGGGATGGAGGTGAAGCTCATTGGTAGAGCACATACAGAAAGTATGCATGAGGTCTTAGGTTCAGCATCCCAGTAGAGCAAAAATAAATAAGTAAACAAAATAAAATATAACAAAAATAAGTGAGCACCAAGTATCTGGCAAACAAGAAAGTGCAGGATCACAAGCAGGTCTCATTTTACTGCATCACAGTTTGCTCTAGCCCAGATTAACATGTGATCTCTAGTTAATATAAGTGTGTCCATCACTCACACAAAAGCAAACTGTTTTGGTTTTAAAACATCTCCAATTTGTCCTCAGATCATTATATAGCATATATGATCCTTTACAAAGCTTTATGCTACATAGTTTTCTAGTTTCTTTACCATGTTGTTGTTGTTAGATGCCATTGAGTCAGGTCCAACACATAGGGACCCTATGTACAACAGAATGAAACACTACCTGACACTGTGCCATGCCTGGCACTATTGTCACTGCTTCTCTGCTATTCTTAAGTTTTCCATAATTGATTCTTTCAGGAGTGGGCTGTCAAATCCTTCTCCCAAGCCTAGAGCACCCAGTATTCTCATGAAGTCTCCCATCCAAGGACTAGCCAGGCCAGAACTTGCTTAGCTTCCAAGATCTGATGGAATTGGGCATAACAGTTATATCCTGCCAAAAGCATTTCATAGATAGGGACTTTCCCATTTGCAAATGCCAAGTTTATTTCCCAGTAACATGTTTACAAAGAGATTTAACCAAATCACTTTCATTCTTAAGATAAATTCCTTTACCTCCTTCACACCCTTTCCTTTTCCAAAAGGAGAGAATAGATTCCATAGCAGAACCTCCTTGTAACAAATTCCTCCCAGAGATTAATTCTTTCTTATCCTTTAAGATCAGCTTCAAAATTGGCTTGTATAGTACCTTTTCTGTGCTGTCCTTTCTTCCTAACTGCTGTGTAAAATGCCCTTTTCGTACCATTGGGGTACACTGTGTTTACACGTGACAAAGATTTTTTTATAAACCTTAGGCAGGTTCCTGAACCTTCAGACTAGCCCCATTTATGTACTTCCTTGTAAAATCCAGGTTTATCAAAGAACATTTCATCCTTGATAACTGATCACCCTTGTTATCTCTTAACTAATAACTCCAAATACAGCATAGACAAGTAGGAATTAATAGCCAAGGAGTAGGGTGAGGGTTAGTGGATTAAACACACACACACACACATACACACCCACACACACACATCCCCATACACACACACACACACACACGGAAACATCAGGGGTAAGATTTAATCCTGTTCACTAAATTTACCTACCAAAATTCTTTCTGAAGACAGGTCAGGGTGATTGAACATCCCCTGGGGAATGGCAGAAAATGAGGACCCTGATCAGATATTGAGGGTAATCAGATATGGAGGATGAGGGATTCTTGTTAACTGATTTAGCAGAGTATCCCCTAAATCTGTATTTTATGAGAAAGTGCAGATAGGCCTATAAGAAAGTTCATGAATCCAAATAAAGTTTGACTAAACAAAGAATTTTTTGTCATATGCTATCTAGTGACTGTACTTGCTGATTTTTTTGGCATCTATCAGATGTTTCAATGGAACAGACTATTTTAATAACTATAACATCTAACACCATTTTTGCATATAAGAGGTATTTAGTAAATGTTCAATTTACGCATGAGTGTGCCTGTGAAGCTATAAATCTTTATAGCATCTGTGATAATTTAGCAGTGATGAACTGAGATAATATTTTCCAAGATAATATCTGGCCAAAGAAGTCTACCAAACTATTTTTATTCCAAGTAAGATTTTTGAAGACTTTATGTTCTTACTGAATTGATGTTATTGATTATATTGCTCTTAGAGGTCAATCTTTACAAAAATATTGTTTCTTCATATCACTTCTTAAACTTTGGTAGATTAGAAGTTATTCTAGAATTTAATATATGCTGGTTTTGAGTTCTCCTCATTATAGTTTCTAACCTATGCTTACTTTGCCTATGTGCAATCTAAAAATGAGTTGACATCATGCTTTTAATTATAGTAAATTAAGTTGTTTCATAATTTCTGCAGTATGATGCTTGTAATATTAATCAGACAAAATCATCACATTACATGAAGTTAATCATTAAAATGATGATTGTTATTGCATGCTATAGTGCACTATTTTTATTTCACTCAGCATCAACCACAAATCTTTCCTGAATCTGGAGGTGAAAATCAAATCTAAGAAAAAATGTTTCTTTTTTCTCTTTACTTATACTGTGTGAAAGGAAAGTGATAAACTGATTTATTGAACCTAAAATATAGAAACTTGTAGCTTCTTACTACTTTATTATTTTGAGTGATTATTGATGATGATAAGGATAAGAGGTTTGCATGTTTGCTTGATGCACCAAAAGTCTATCATAAGAACAGTCTCCATCCAACAAATAAATATAAATATATGCCATGAACAGAAGGATTCATATACTAAATTCACAGTTACTGATTATTAATGATTACTGACAAACATTAAAAGGCACTAACACTGACAACTATGAATTACTTGGCACCGAAAGCTGTCAATTTGAATAGCAAAATATTAGGACTCTGTGTGTGGTTAGACAGTTGGTCAATATGGTTCATCATTTTCTGATGACTATGTAATTGCCAGAAAAATATCAAAAGTCTTTTTGATTTTCAACTTCACAACATAGGACGATATGGTCATGGAGCATGTCTTCCGCATGCCTTGTCTTACTTTCATTTGCATTGGTGTTTAGTAGACATTCACTTTATGTATTAGTATTTGGCTATCATCTCGTTAATTTGAATATCTCCCAGGTTTTCATAATCACTTATCATTTGTCCTGTCCCAAAAAACTTTAATCAAGTCTACTGTGTGACAATCATTTTGACAGACACAGAGAGATAGGCTGTGCCCTGTCTTGATACCTTTCCATGGTGGCATATATTCTGATTTGCATTCCATCTGAAAGCTCATTTGTTTATACTTATCAATTGTTGTGGATATCACTCTTAGACACTGGGGATAGAAAGATTAGATTTATTATTCAACATATGTTGTTGTTAGGTGTCATCAAGTCAAGTCCAACTCATAGTGATCCTGTGGACAACAGAATGAAATACTCCTTGACACTGTGCCATACCTGGTACTATGTAAATGCTTTTCTGCTATTCATAGAATTTTCAATGATTGATTGTTTTGGGATTATTTTAGGAGTGGGCTGCCAGGTCTTTCTCCCATTTTTGCGGTGCTGGGGATTGAATCCTGGGCCTCAGAGAGTGCAAAGCAAACACTCTACCAAGTGAGCTAAACCCTAGCCGTTATTCAACAAATAAGATTAATTAAATGCTCTATTAGTTTTCTACTTTTATATCTTGAGGTATTATGTTGTATGTCCCCACTTTGTGAAGAAATACTTCCTTTGCTCCAAATTTACCCTTTCTCTGGACTCAAAGAGTCTCTATTAACTTCTTTACAATAGTGGGTTCATAAGTTCATCCTGGGCACTGGGATTTAGCTCAATTGGTAAGAGTGCTGCTCTGCAGTCTCTGAGGTCCCAGGTTCAATTCCCAGCACCACAAAAATGGGAGAAGGATGTGCCAATCCACTCCCAAGGCAATACTGAAACAGTCAACCATTGAAAACCCTATAAGGGTTGCTAGGAGTGGGACATGACTCCACAGGACCCAACAATAATAGCAAGTTTATCCTTGGTTTCTGTATTTCCTGGTTATATAATATCTCTGTACTTACTTAGACTGGGAAGCTTGAATCTCTTCTTCACACTGAGGATAGCCTTTTGTTTGTTTGTTTTATTTTGTTTTTTGCCAGTGTCTTGAACTTAAGCTATATCATTTCCTGTTACACTTTGCCTTATTTGAGGCTGAGCAAGTAGAACCATAATTTCATTCCTTTATACTGTATAATGCTATTAGACAAAATGAAGAACACATAGGATTTGGTTTCAGCCAAGTTAGGGTTTTAGCTAAGCCTTTTCATCCTTTAGTATATTTTTATTTCCTCCAAACCTCTGTTTATCTTCTGTAAAAAGGAAATAAAAGATTGAATATCTCTTCTGGAAATATTTAGAACCAGAACTCTTTCATATTTTGGATTTTTTAAAATTTTAAAATATTTAAACCAGGCATGGTAGCTCACGCCTGTAATCCCAGTGGCTCGGGAGGCGTAGGCAGGAGGATCTCAAGTTCGAGACCAGAGTCAGTCTGCATAATTTAGCGAGACCCTGTCTCAAAAAAATAAAAAAATGGGCTGAGGGTGCAGCTCAGTGGTCCAGCATTTGCAGAGCATGCAAGCTCAAGACCCTGGGTTCAACCCCCAGTACCGCCAAAAAATAAAGATAAAGAATTTAAAATATTTGCATAGACATTATATATCCTGCGGATGGGCCCAATTCTAAACATAAATTTTATTTATGTTTCATATACACCTCATATACATAGCATACAGAAAATTAGATAGATGATTGATAGATAGATAGATAGATAGATAGTATACCTATGTTTTACTGTGACCCATTACATAAGACCAGACCTAGAATTTTCCACTTGTTGTCTCATATCAGTGCTCAAAAATTTTGAATTTTGCAGCATTTTGATTTCACATTTTCAGATTAGGGATGCTCAACTTATAATACTTCTTCTTCATGTACAGGAATTTGAGTGAGGCTGGCAAGCAATAGGGTGCCTAAGGCTGGGTGTAAAATCTGTAAAATCATGATGATGCCTAATTTTGTGTTGCTTTTGGTGCCACAACAGGGAGATACGTTTGGTTTGAAGTTAATTTTTTGTGTAATAACTAATATATAGTTGTTAAATGTATTTATTTTTTCTGTGAAGGTGAAAAGTTACACATAAGGCATTGAAAAGAATATCTGTTGTCAGTATTTATTATTATAATCTTATTGTTGTTGTTGTTAGGTGCTGTCGATTCGGTATTTCACTCATACTGACCCTAGGTACAACAGGTGAAACACTATTGTCGGTACTCTTCTGCTGTTCATAGAGTTTTCAGTGGCAGATTGATTTTTGGGAGTAGGTTGCCAGTTCTATCTCCCAAGCCTGAAGCACATGGTGTTCCCAGGCAGTCTCCCATCCAAGCACTAACCAGGCCCAACCCTGCTTAATTTCAGAGATCTGATGGGATCAGATGCCACGGGGCTACAGCTCCGGGCTTAATCTTCTTAGACTGATTTATTACGAGTAAAAATAACTGGACCTGGTGATGTGTGCCTGTAGTCCCAGTAACTTTTGAGGCAGAGGCAGGAGGATGGCAAGTTTGAGACCAGAAGCAGCCTGCATAACTTAGCAACACACTTGTTTCAGAATAAAAAAGTAAAAAGTAGGGTGCAGTTCAGTAGTAAAGCACTTGCAAAAATGCATGCCCAACACCCTGGATTCAACCGCTCAGTACTGCCCCCAATAAAAAGAGTAAAAATAAATTTATATGTTGTTCACAATATTCAAAAGACATTTTCCCCAATATATAACATTAACGATCTTGTGTTCTCATTGTCTTAATACTATATTTCATTATTTCCTAAGATAAATCTTATTATGATCTCAGTTTCTCTTTTTCCAATATTAATGTTTTCCAAATAAAGATGTGTGTTCAAATGATATCTTCCTAATTTCCCTTTAAACATTTCCTCTTCTCTGAAATGGGAAATCTAGTTATTTAAATAACAAAATAATTGCAGTGAGTGCTTGATTTGTTTATATTTGGTCCCTAGTAGACTATTCTTACATGTTTCAGAGAGTAAAGAACATCTCTAAAGTTTCAACAGCAGAAATTCAGAATAATCTCTGTGGGGGCCAGTGTTCATACCACCCACGTCCTGTGTACTGTCAGATAGTTAGCAGAAGAGCTAAATATCTGAATACAAGTTATCTATATCAGTGCAGAAGAAAATTGTGATGTGAGCTGAGATTGTGTTAAAATCTAATATCTTTATGTTCATAACTATAAATGGATTTTAAAGTTCTCAAAAGTCAAAACCCTTATGAAGATGTTCAGATATTAAATCAGTGATTTTTATTTTAAAATCATAAAATTTTTGACTTATTAGCAGTGTATGGGCTGGGATTTAGCTCAGTTGGTAGAGTGCTGTGCTGCAGTATCTGAGGTCCTGAGTTCAATTCCCAGCACCACAAAAATGGGAGAAGGACTTGGCAATCCATCCCAAGGCAATCTTGAAACAGTCAGCCATTGAAAACCCCATGAGGGTCACTATGAATCAGATGCCAACTCGAGGGCACCTAACAACAACAACAAGCAGTGTATAATTTTTGTTTCCAAATTTAACACCAAATTTCCCAAAGGATGGAAATTTTGTCTGTATCGAATAACATGTACTAAATATTAATGGTCAGGAAGAGTAGAATAGGATTAAACATCCCAAATCAATCTGTGTGACATGGTCCCAATCTGCACAGCATAGTTGTTTTTTTATTTATACCCTTCACAGAAAATAGTCCTGTTAAAATACACATGGTGTATTGATTTATTCAAACCATAAACATTTGCTATTGTTATTCAATCAACTGTGGCACTACCATTAAAATTTAGCATCACTTGACATTTTTGAAATATAGGAAACTTGTTTATATTTATGAGTTATGTCATGCAAATGTGACAAAAGTGATACAGAAAACATATCTTACATAGTGGTACAACATTTATTTGTAATTTAAGTTACTTAAGTAAGGGCTGACTTGCCTTCTGGAATTCATACATTTTTATTTTGCAAAATGTTAAAGACTGGTCAAATGTTTGTTATCCCCTCCCTCCTTTTAAAATTGAGTCTCCTTTCTCTTCAATCAGTATCCCATTGCTAAATGCTATTGAATACTTGATGATTAGAAGAAAGTAAATTCAGAGTGGAGCAACAATGAATAAGTAGCTTTTAATTGTGCCTTCTACAGGCTAAGTTCTGTTTTTAGGCATGTTACATTTGTTAACTGTTTTAAACAGCATTACATATCAATTAGTTGGGTGTTGTTATCCTCATTTTCATAGAAGGAGGCTATCCTATAAAGCAGTAGAAGCAGGTTTAAAACCTGATTCAATTCCACTCAGTTCTAATTTCTCTTTTTAAACAGCAGTTTTTAGAGCCCCTATTTTATATGCTTATTACTACAATGTCCTACACATCCATTATTCCCTCTATTACTAATTACTTTAATATTGAAAGGGAAATAATATGTAATAATTATGTATATAGTCCAATAAGTCTTTAAGGAAAATATTAAAAAATAACCTAAGTAAGACATAGTTTCATGTTATACAGCAGGGATTCCAAGCTGTTTATTTTATATTGTCTCTCTCCTTGGGAGTCTTTTTCTGATCTTTTTCCTAATCACACCCTCTTTATAATTTTAATATGACAAATATCCTATTTATCTGTTAAGGTACTGTAGCTCTTCGGGGCAATATAACTGTCCTTAAGAATGCATGAGCTAACCAGATGTGGTGGTGCATGCCTGTAATCCCAGCGACTCAGGAGGCAGAGGCAGGAGGATCACAAGTTCGAGACCAGAAGCAGTCTGTGTAATTTAGCGAGACTGTGTTTCAAAAAAGTTTAAAAAATGGGCTGGGGGTGCACGTCAGTGGGCCACCACTTGCAAAGCCTGCAAGTGAGAGGCCCTGAGTTCAACCCCTACTATCACAAAAAACAAACCAACAAATAAACAAACCAACAAATAAATAAATAAAAATAAAACGAATGCATGAGCTGGGCAAGATGACACATTTGTACAATCCCAGTGACTTGGGAGGTTGAAGCCAGAGGATTTTGAGTCCAAGGCTAGCAGCACCTTGTATAACTTAGTGAGACCCTGTCTCAAAATAAAAAGTACAAAAAAAAAAAAAAGTTGACTGAGGGTGCTGCTCTGTGGTAGAGCATTTGCAAAGGATGTATATAGCCCTTGTTTTAATCCCTAAGTAACACACACACACACACACACACACACACACACACACACACGCATGGGCAAATTTTGAGTCAGCCATAGTCTATAGTTTACTAAAACAGTGATTCACAATTGTCATCCCTGGACCAGTGTCATACTATGAATTAGGAATCTGGTAGGCGTACATATCCTTGGGCCCTACCCAAACTGAAGAACTAAAAGCTCGGGGTGTGGGCCCATGCAGTCTTGTTTGAACAAGGTGAATCCAGTGTGTGCCAAACTAGGAATCATGGCTACTGATAGAGCGCTTTGAGATGGGTTCAGCACTGAACAAGTTACTGAATGTCTCAGGGTTTACAACTTTTTTTTTTTGTAGTACTGGGGGATGAACCGAGGATGTCATGCATACTTTGCAAGCACTCTATCACTGAGCTGCACTCTTAACCCCTTTTTTGTTTGTTTTCTTGAGAATCTCACTGAGTTGCACAGGCTGGGTCTGGCCTCAAGTTCCAGATCCTCTTACTTCTACCTCCTGAGTCACTGGGATTACAGGTGTGTACCACTGTGCCCAGTTCTAATTTTTCCATCTTGATTTCGATCAGATAACTCATGGTTTGATAAGTCACACATATAATCTCAACCTCACTTATCAGAGGTCCTACTGAGATACTACTTGGCTACCACAGGAATGTGAAAGATGGGAAAAGTATCTTCAGGAGAACATTTGTTAATTTAAAAAGAGAATATACAATATACTAATTTATATTATATTGACAGATGCCTAGATTTTCCTAAAAACCATGAGTAGAAAATAATAAAATAAATATTAACATTCTGTTTAAATGGGCATCCTTTTATAGACATCAAAACAAATGAAAACCAGGGTATCTCAACTTTATGGCAGGATGAATTACAGATGGGAGAGGAGAAGTGGGAATTTGTCAGGAGGCATATGCTTCTTTTTCTTAATTACCATTTAGGGCTGGGATTTAGCTCAGTTGGTAGAGAGCTGTGCTGCAGTCTTTGAGGACCCGAGTTCAATTCCCAGCACCGCAAAGACAGGAGAAAGGCCTGGCAATCCACTCCCAAGGCAATCCCGAAACAGTCAGCCATTGAAAACCCTATGAGGGTCGCTATGAGTTGGATACCAACTCGATGGCACCTAACAACAACAACAATGACCATTTATATGAGTGATTATGCTTTTACAAAAGTAAGAATTTTTTTTTATTTCTTATATCCACAGTTTCTCCAGACTTCTTTTTACCCACCTACTATTCTACACATGTAATTGCACCAACTGATTCACCAACTTTATTGACTTTTTGCCAATTTTGATCTATGCAGCCTGTTAATAAACAGAAGCATTTATTTTTGTATGTAGTGTGATTAGAGAGCTTATTTTACAGAAATAAAAGCATAAAGGAGACGAAGCTACTATAGTCAGGAACCTCACACATCACCAACCATGTTGTTGTTGTTGTTAAGTATTGTCGAGTCGGTATCCGACTGATAGTGACCCTCATAGGGTTTTCAATGGCTGACTGTTTTCGGGATTGCCTAGGGAGTGGGTTGCCAGGTCCTGCTGCCATTTTTGTGGTGCTAGGAATTGAACTCGGGACCTCAGAGACTGCAGCGCAGCGCTCTACCAACTGAGCTAAATCCCAGCCCCTCACCAACCATAGGACATGCAATAAATAACAATTGGGAAATGTCTTATGATGCTATGATCTACAAACTGTTCCAATTCAAGAACTTTCTGAGTCAGGAACTTATAAATTACAAATAACTGATAACTGAAACTTACCTTGGGTGAAAAAATAAAAGCTTCATGTAAATTTAAATATCATAATTATTAACGTAACTGAATTAAAAATCAAACATTGCATGAAATAAGACACATTTTCATGTTTTTTTCCTCCATTCTGTTTTGTATTAGATGGAGCTTGCTAAAGAAGAAAAGTGTGAGTTTTTGCCTTTCCTATCCCCACGGAAGGTTATAGTAAAAGGTGGGAGAATTGTTGCGATGCAATTTGTTCGGACAGAGCAAGATGAAACTGGCAACTGGAATGAAGATGAAGAACAGATTGTCCACCTGAAAGCCAGTGTGGTCATCAGTGCCTTCGGTTCTGTTCTGAGTGATCCAAAAGGTACAATGTTCTCTTGGGAGTTGAATTGTGTGATGCAATTGTATGTTATTTTAGTCCCCAAGTAGTTTCCAGCTTTGAGGGAATTATTTTTCATTTCAACATTTGTCTCTCATTTCTAGTATGGAATGCAAGCAATCTTGAAATTATTTTTTAATTGAAAGAACGTTAATCTTCCTTTTAAGCTAATATCAGAAGTACATATTCCACTTTATAATAATGTTTGCTTTGTTTCCTATATAAGAATTTTTTCTTCATTAGATTGTTATTTTTAGGTACCATAGAGTCTGATTGGACTCATAGTGACCCTAAGTACAGCAAAATGAAACACTACCCAACACTGTGCCATATACACAATCTTTTTATGTTTGAGCCCATTGTTGTAGCCGCTATGTTTCTTCTCATTTTGAGTCATGCCACATCAGCAATAGGAGGTCCCAGGGTCTTTACTCTACTCCTGTCATTAAGACTGATTCTACTTTGAGGAGGCAACTCATCCCTGCTCATTTATTGGATGCCTTCCTGCCTGAGGGGCCCATTTTCTGACACTATTTTTGAGGGTGCTTCTCTCCTATTTGTAGGGTTTTCAATGACTCATTTTTTGGGGAGTGAGCTGCTGGGTCCTTCTCCCTCCCTACACTGTCCTAGTTTGGAAGCTCAGCTGAAACCTCCCCACCATCGGTGGTCCGATTGGTATCTGAGATATTGGTGGCATAGTTTTCAGCATCACAGCAACACATAAGCCTCCACAGCATGACAAGCTCACAGACATGTGAGGGTCAATGAGATTAGAGTAAGAAAATGTTAGGTGAGAAATTGGAACAGCCCATCTCCAATGATGCAGACAAATTGGGATCTAATGAATAGGCAAAAAACAGAATTCATATTTATTATCATCCTCATGACAAACTATCACTGCAAACATTGTCATTATCAACTTAGAAAGTTTGAACTTGCCACAGTCCCATGCCTGCAGCCTAAGGATCCAGGGTTTCCCGAAGGCGGGTTGAAAAGTCGGCGATTGTGGGTAACAGAAACACAACAGCTTGGAGGCAGTGAATCTGTTCCATTTATTGTTCGGATAGCTCAGTTTTTTATACAGTCTTTTTTAGGCTTTAGGTCAAGCAAGTAGTAAGAATGCGTGCAGTTTTACATACATCTGGCAGTCATAATAGCAGTGGAGGGTCAGGCTGACCAGAACAGCAGCCTTTACTTTTTTTTTCTCTAGCTGGGAACAAAGGTCTGCCTTAGATAAGCACCTCTCTGTGTTAAAATTGTCAAGGAGGCTTTTGTACTGAGGGAAGAGGCCTGTGTCTTTTTTTAATTGTTTTATACTTTTTTTGTAAACTTCAGCTATCATAAATTGGGCCACTTCAATCCAATTAGGGGCTAACAACTCAGCCTGTTGCAGCTGAAGCATAAATCACTTAATGTTTGAGTTCCAGGGTGGAAGTTGTTGGTCAGCTTTAACTAAAATATTGTCCACATAACTTTTACAATTGGAGGTCATTACTTCTAACACATTTACAAATTCCCTCAGTTGTGTCATTCTTTCAGCATTTGTTTCATTAGAGTTTAATACAATATTAGTTATGAGTATTAATAAAGTAATCATAATAATTAGAAGCAGTAATCCTATTCCTAGAAAGCAAAAAGCACATTTTCCTTTTCTTCATCCCCATCCATTTCTTGGAAGATGAGTTCCTTGAACCTCTCTTCTCCATATCCGGACCTTGTCAGACAATATGGTTAGAAATGGCGGTGGCATGAACTCCTGTCATTTTATCTGCATGACATAACTAGATATGCCAAAGAACAAAATGCTTAAAAATCTAATGGGAGAGGACATCTTCTATATTATATTTCAACAGAGCAGTAATGTCAGTCAATTAAGACTGATTTATGTTATGTCCCCCCTTGTGGGCCATAGCAGGTAAAAGCTGAAGTACTTAGGTGCCTTCATTTTGCAAACCTCTTACCTTTCAATTCACATGCTGAAATGAAAACTCTTAATTTTCTGAAAAAAGAAAAAAGATTTATATAGCTGAGATATTTGTTAAGAAAAATAACAAAAATACTAAAGCTGACAGTTTCATGCCTATGAGTTTCTACTGTACCCATCTAAAATTACATTTGTGTCTGAAATAAAAATAGATACATACAAGCAAATGTGCATTTTATGCAACAGATAAGTAAAAATTCAGCCAGTCATCAGGATATTTTATCTGCAAGACATCACACATTTTGGTATTTGGACACATCCAGATGTTTAATGTCATCAAGATAAGTGTTTTCAAATAGCTAGATGATGGCCTGTATTTATCACTTTTCATCTAGATGGTTATCTGATGTGTAGACTCAGTTGCAATGATGTAGTTTTCTTATTCATGAACTGAGTTTAAAAAGGATAAAAAATGTGTAAATTGCATTCTATTATCTTAAAAAGTACTGTCATTATTACTATGCACACCAACAAAACTTAAGTAAAATATTGAATCATGTTTAACTAGCAAGTCTGTTGATAATTCACTTATGAAAAAATAATTTAGCTCACCTATCTAAATTTATATTCCACAACTGACAATCGCAATATTAAGAAAAATGTATGTTTTCCTAAACAAATATAAGTAGCTATGGCTCAGTTTAGCTCAGTTGGTAGAATGCTGCTGTGTGCTCTCCGAGACCCTGGGTTTGATCCCCAGCATGGCAAAAATGGGAGAAGAACCTGGCAACCCACTCTTGAAACAATCCTGATACAATCAGCTATTGAAAACACTCTGAGAATCACTGTCAGCTGGACTCAACTTGATGGCACCTAATAGCAACGATGGCTCAGATCATAGAAAACCACTTTTTTATTTTTTTAATCTCCTATTTTTGTAGGCTTGTGCTTGGGTGTGTTTATGTATGTATATATAGCAATGTAAAAGTGTGACAGATATGTCCTAGAAATGCAACCAGAGTGCTCCTTGAAAGCAAGAATGACCAGACTGTATCTTACATATTTCAGACATGTAGTCAGAAGAGATCAATCCCTGGAGAAAGACATCATGTTTGGGAGAGTGTCAGGTCAACGCAAAAGAGGAAAACCCTCCACCAGATGGACTGACACAGTGTCTGCAACAATGGGCTTAAATATAAATAAGATCTTGTGCCTGGCACAGAATCAGGAAGTGTTTCTATCTGCTGTACATAGGGTCTCTATGAGTCAGACTCGATGGCACCTAACAACAACAACATACAGCAGTGTGAAGAAAACAGACTTAACTTAGTATTTAAAATATGAGGTAGAAAATTTTGATGCATTTAAAGTTGACATAGTTGTTTCACAATTTATTTGTGTATTTTATACCCTTATGTCTGCTTCTTCCAATACTTCATATGTACTATCCCACTTATTTTTAGGGAAGTCAAGGAACACATGGTTATTCACTATACTTCCTGTTCTCTTGATTTGAAATTTATCCTGGAGATATTATCCTTCAGTACAATTACATGTTTTAGCATGGCCCTCAATGTTTGCATAGGTACTTTCCAAGTGAGAGCAGAGCTGGAAGAGCTGGAATGTTAAACAGCTTTTCTATCTCTGTTTCCATTCACATACTTCCAATACTGTTTTTGCATGGAAAACATTAAAGGAAAAGTCAGGGGGGGATCAGTTATTTTTTTTTTAAGTTTATCAGGAGACCTTGCCCAAATTATATTTCAAATATTAAAATAATATCTTCAAAATCAGAAAGCTTTCAGATGCACACACATACTTAAGATCTGGTGAAAACCTATGTGGTATGATTTCTATGTGATATCTATATCTATTATCACATATGTGATACTTACTTTAATATATCAATAACCCTCGAAATGGTAGCTTCTCTTCACTTCTCTTTTCCCTTCCTTTCCCATCTCACTTTGCATATGCTCCAGTGACTTATGTGCAAACACAATGACATCTTTTTACTTCTTATTCAATTTTCTGCATTTGGCATTGCCAAATATTTCTTTCTGTTTGAAATGCTTTCTCCAAGTTGCATGGTCCAGCCAGGTGAAGGGGAGAGCCGAGGATGAAGGAGACAAAGAGGCCAAGATTGATGATCTTGAGCAAAACTTTATTCTCTATACTCATGCTTATATAGTAACTCAAGGAGATACTAAAAATAGCTCACAAAGGTAGCTCCAATATGATGGACTTTGTAACAGTCAAAAAGTTAACAATCAACTTAGTTAGCATTCCAGTAACAGATTAACCCTAAAGAGACAATGAGGGAACAAAAGCCTCTGATGTGCTGTTTCCTCATTCCACAGGTAGCAGAGCTTCCTGCTGTGGTCACGTTTGTCATGTAGCCATTTATGCAGGCATTGCCTTTTAACTTAAGTCACTTAACTTTTCTAAATCTCAGAGTCTCCATCTATTAAAACAACAACAAATACAAAAGCAAAAACAAAAACAAGCATACTAAACCTTTTCTCCCTACCTCTCAGGACTGTTGTTAGAATTAAAATGAAATAATATGAAAGTGCTTTGAACACCAGACACTAATACATTATTATTTATAGCACTCTATTTCCTGGATTTTTCTTTTAGTTATTTGTTTCTAAGCCTATAACTGACAGCTTTTCTTTCTTTAGCTATTACTTTGTAGTACTTTTCAAAGTTTACACATTATCTAATTTCTCTTATTAACATATTCATACATGCAGTGACTTGATTATATCATTACAGTTCATTCATGCATTGATTCCTCAAAACATATTAATGACCTTCTTTTGTGCACCAGATAGTGACTAGACATAAAGTATTTGTGATTTCACTTGTGTGTACAATGAGTGTAAAATCTAACTGTCCACTTTTTATATCTCAGAAGACTTCCTTTTATCCAATATTTCCTGTTCATGCACGTGATAAATATTTATTGAATAGCTAGTGAATGCCAGGAGCCAAACTGTATTCTGAAAAGAATAAAAATGAATAAAGATGTACTTGAAAACCTCATAGATGGAGGTGGAGGCTGACCTAAGACTACCAATTATGTTACAAAGTGAAGAATACATTGAGAGAGATGCAAAAAGCATGGACATTTCTCCTCATCATATTTCCCAAAGGAGATCTCAAATTTGTTATTATACATAGTGCCATAGTTCTCCCCATCACCAAAGTTGAAAATGTTACCCCAGATGCAAATTTCTAATGCCAGTTTTTCTTTTTTATTAAATTAACCAATATTATCTTATAAGTAGGTTAAGACTCCCTCTCCTTAACAGTGATGAAAATCAGTGAATGGGCGTATATATACTATTGTTGTTG
>VMDO01022136.1:19674-34270 GCA_007922755.1 Pedetes capensis
AAAAAAAAAAAAAAAAAAAAAAAAAAAAAAAAAAAAAAAAAAAAAAAAAAAAAAAAAAAAAAAAAAAAAAAAAAAAAAAAAAAAAAAAAAAAAAAAAAAAAAAAAAAAAAAAAAAAAAAAAAAAAAGGAGAAAGAGGAGGAAAAATATCTGCCTTGCAGGTAGCTTTAAAGATTGAGGATTAACTGTACTGAGATAGAACAACAGAAACTGATCTGGGTAGAGTGATGCATGCCCGTAACTCCAGTGATTTGAGGGGCACAGGCAGGAGGCCTGCAAGTTCAAGGCCAGAGGCAACCTATGTAATTCGGCAAGACCTTATCTCCAGAGGAAAAAAGAAAAATAAATGAATAAAACATAGGCTGAGGGTGCAGCTCAGTGGTAGAGGACTGGCAAAGCATGCATGAGACCCTGGGTTCAACCCCCAGTACCAGAAAAAGAAGAAAAGAATAATAGAAACTGCCCTGTATGCAGAATGTGCTCCATAAATGGCAGCAGCTGTTTTGTTAAGACAAGTCCATGATCAAGAATGCCAAGGTACGGCCCTTCCCTAGTAAACAGTCTGAAAATCACATAATCCTCCACTTTCTTGACTGAAAAAGAGAGACTTGGACAAGGATCAGAAAAAAAAGCATTTGTTGTACATAAAGAAACAAAGCACTGTTATGACAATCTGTCTGAGGGAAGATAGCACCAGGCCCTGCTCTGTGATGTAATGTCACAGGACTTTACTGATGGTAGTGGCAGGGGAGAACAGGGAACAAGGCAGGCCTGTGAGCAGCCCTCCCCCCCCAACATGGGTAGAGCTGGATGTGTTCCCAGGTGGTATGATAGTGTGAGAATCTGTAGCCTTTAGTCTTCAGGAAGTTTCCATTGTACCGTGATTTTTAAAATGTAGGTTGCCCTTTTATTATAGGATATCCTGAAGTTTCAGGTTTAATGTGGTCATGCTTGAAAGTAAGACTGCTATCTGCTGATCAGTATACTCTGAGAACAGACCTCATCCATTTCTGCTTGCATTCCCCCTGGATCCAACTCCCACAGAAACCTTTAGGGAGGCCAAATCATGTGCCAGGTGCTGAGAATGCAAGGATGATCTGATAAGGTTCCTGCCAGGAGAGCCTGGCAGGGTGGACAGATAACTGATCATTCTTAATAGGGAGCTCGGAGTGTTGGGTGATGTAATGGAGCTATGAATAAAGTGCTATTCAGGGCACTGAGAAGAGAAACATTAATTTTGTGAGCAAGGGTAAGGGAACGTCCTCTGAAGAACAGACATTTGATCTGATCTTTGGACTGAGTCATCATGCAAATGGCTTTGAGATGGGATTCAGAGAGGAAAGAACAGGGGGAGATAAGAGGGATAAAGGACAGCAAAAGAAATTGCAGGGGCAAGGAAGAACAGCAGTAGGCATATTCTCACTGGTTCAGATATTCATTCAGCAAACAGGTATTCGTCGAGTGCCAGGCATTGTTCTTTGCCCTAGGTATACAACAGGAAGCAAGGCAGACAAGGTCTTTGATGTCTTATGGAGTTTACACTTTAGAGCTGGATGGGACAGAAAACAAACAGAAATAAATGGACAAGTTGATTTCAGAGGATGACGTGTTATGAAGAAAATAAATTGGGAGGAGGTATGATAGTACTGGGGGAGGGGCACATAAGATCCGGTAATCAGGCAGATCTCTCTGGAGGAAGCATTTGACCTGAGAACCAAAAGGTGAGGAGGCAGCTTTCTGGGGGCAAACTGTTCCAGTTGGAGGGAACAGCAACTACAGCTGGCTCTCCACATCCGTGCGTTCTGCGTCCACCGATTCAATCAACCACAGCTTGAAAATATTCAAGAGAAAGTTGCGTCTGTACTGAACATGTACAGACTTTTTTCTCATCATTTTTCTCCAGACAACAATCTAACAACTATTTACATAGCATTTACGTTGTATTAAGCATTGCAAGTGATCTAGAAATGATTTAAAATATACAGGCGGATGTGCCTAAGGACTTGAGTGTCTCTGCAGAGGTTGGTATTCAGAGGGAGAGGGGCTGGAACCAAGCTGTGGGATGATTGCACAAATGTCCTAGAGCAAGATTTGGACTGACATGTATGACAACCAGAAAAAGGGGCCAGCTTGACTGGAGCAGTGTGAGCAAAGGCCAGATGGAGGAAGACGAGAGGTGGGCAAGCCTGGTTATGTGGGTGTGTGGGCCACCAAAAGGAGTTTGTTTTGAAGAAGTACCTTCTGGCTGCTGAGTACAGAATGAACTGGAAACAGGGGCTTCTATTTTGAGGCTGTTGCTTACTTGAGGCAAGGGATCTTGGTGGCTCAGACCAGGATGGTAACAGTAGAGACTGACATCTTTAGAGCAAAGACTCTTTAAAGTGAAGGACCTGTTGACAGATCGGGGTAGGGGTGAGGGAAAGGAAAATGTAGTTAATCATTTCAAAGGCAATGAGAGGTCAAGATGGGCAAATAAAAGTGATCTTGTTCATAGTAATAATAGCACCTATGTGGCAACACAGTATAGGTGGGAGAAGATGCTGGAAAAGAATGGCCATGAAAGCTTTGGGAATGAATAAATTAGGCTTCACACAGAAGAAACAGGGCTGATGTCTTTGAGGCCAGGAAACTCTCAAACTTTTATTGCCAAGTATATATATATGTGTGTGTGTGTATATATATGAATGTATGTGTACATATATACATATACATACATATATACACATATATGTATTTGTATGTATACATATATATGTGTGTGTGTATATATATACATATATACATATATATGTATATATATATGTATATATGTATATATGCTGAGGATTTGAACTTAGGGCCTTGCACATTCTAGGTAAGTCTAGATAAGTGCTCTACCACTGAGCTGCACCTCTAGTCCTCTATTTATTTTTAGATTTTGAGACAGGGTCTCCCCTAAATTGTGCTGGCTACCTATGGCCACAAACTCGAGATCCTCCTGCCTTAGCCTATCAAGTTGCTGGGATCACAAACATGCGACACAGTACCTGTTTTTGTTTTTTTCTTTTTCTTTTTTTAAAGAGCCCTCCATCTTACTTTGGGAGAAGCACCTGGCAATTCACTCCCAAGGCAATCCCGAAACAGCCATTGAAAACCCTATGAAGGTCGCTATGAGTTGGATACCGACTCGATGGCACCTAACAAAAACAACCATCTTACTTTGAATACATTTGTTGATGTCTTTCTCTACATTGCCTTATCTCTTTTTTTTTTTTTTTTTTGCCCTCTGGATAAGTATCTGTCTAATCTCACACTCTCCCTTGGCCTCACCTTTCCTATATGCAAGTCAAGCAGGAAATGCTGCACATGACAGGCACTGAAGAAATATGTACTGAGGACAACTAAAAGGGTTTGGACTCAGACAGAAAGAGAAGTAGCTTCTAATACTTTGCTTTATCTGCTTCTTTGTTTCACTTCTCGCTTCTTCCTTGGAAGCTCACCATGCTTGCCTCTCTTTGACTGGAAGGAGGCATGATCTGGCTTACTAAATATTTCTTTTGCTGGCTGACTGGTTTATTCTGTTGTCTTCCAACTCTGGTCCTGTTGCATCTTCCAGTTTCCTGCAAGTACACAGCAAACCTGCAGGGGTCCTCAGAGCTCCCTGAGAACCACTGCATCAGGCAGCTCTTCTTTAGCTAACATTAGCTTTTATTTAAACAGAAACAGTAACCACCAATCTTGTTACATAATGTACCAATATTCCAGGGTGTTAAACCAGCCCAGAATCTACTGTTTGGAAGTGGAGATCTGGCAACACAAATATTCTCTAACACAATATTGCAGAAATGTTGTAACAAGTTTGACTTTGTGGCTCTTTACTCCTAGAACTTCAGTTATGTGTGTGTGTGTGTGTGTGTGTGTGTGTGTGTGTGTGTATACGAACGTATGTAGTACTGGGGATTGAATCTACAGCCTAATGCCTGCTAGGCAAGTGCTCTACCAATGAAATACATCCATAGTCCCCCAACCCTTTTTATTTTAAATGGAGGAAAGCAAGGCCTAGCAAAACAAAGAAACCTGCCCAAGAGGCAGAGCAGGGCTAGAAATCAAGCTCTTGATAGTCTAAAGAATACTTCACATCTTCTTAGGTTAAAGATGAAATGCTAAACCTCTCTTGTTTGTGATTCTTTGTTACCTGAAATTTTCAGGCTGAAACCACCCCCTTCCCCATGATTTAGACTTTCCAAACTAGTGAGCTGTAAACAATGACAGTGCCCTTACAAATTGCAAATCAAAGGCTGACACCTTCTGACATACATGAGGTGTTTTTGTTGTTTTTACTAACACTTGGATGAAATTCATACCCAGCCATGCAATGGACATTAACTGAAGAAAATTGGGTTAATCAAATACATTTTAAAGGGAAGTAAGTGGAGTTCAGGGTGGAGTTTTGGGTCATCTGAGGATCTATCCCAGCACCATTCTTGATTTATGTGTAAACCAGTTTGGAGTCAGCTCAGCCTCCTAAAGCATCTCACATCCTGATAGTTGCTCAACAAAATATGTGGTCTCTTTTCTTTTTTTCTCGTCCTAAAATGTCAGTCAAAGGTGTGGTTTCCTCCAATGAACTGCAGAACCCTAGTGGCTTAGTGAAAAGGTTGGATCTGGTCTCTTCCCTTGCTCTGCCAAGCCTTCTTTATCAAATTGACCTGTTTTCCTGCTAAGAGACTCTGCCCCACTCCACCCACCTGGTGCCTCTCTAGATTTCCCGACTGCCATGAGTTTATTTTTTAACATTCTCTTCCTTGAAAAGCACCACCCCACTGACCCAGAATGTGGGCTCCTCCCCTCCGGTCATTCTGACCATCTTACTCTCCTGGGCTTACCAACCTTATCTCCTTCTAAAGGTCCTGGAAAGTCAGCAGCCACAGAGCCCTCCAGTTTCCCTAAAGACCTTTTCCTCCTTTTACTCGTCGACATTACTAGCAAGACAGGGACGACAGGAGAAATGCCTTGCTTCAGAGCAGGGCATGGCAGAGCCAGGTGGGACTGATAATATATTATTAAATTTAACTGCCTCCGGCTCTGAGGGCCACCTCTGGTAACTTAGGCTCTGGGTTAGGAATGGCTTAAGCTGTAAAAGGAGTTACTATTTTCACCCTCTAAGTACAAGCACAGTAAATCCCACCACTCAGCATTGCCCCAGGTCTTGGGAATCTCAGCCTTGACTTGGGGACAAACTCTAAACCCAAATAAATAGCCTTTCCCCCAACCCCACCCCGCCCAGGGGCGCAGCGAGCCCACCCATCCTCGTCATCTCTTCTCCCAGCTCTGCCCGTCAGTTGCCTCCACCGGCCGGGACCCAGCACTTGCTGCGCTCCCCGCACCCAAGCCGCGTTGGGGCCCAAGGGTGGGGGGGGAGCGGGAGGCAGGGGAAACAGGGGGCGGAGTTCCGTCCTCTGCTGATTGGCTCCGCGCGGATGGGCTGCGGCCGCGCACGGCCAACCCGAGGCGTGTTGCTATGTGCTGAGCCGAGGGGATAGGCGCGGGGCCGCGTCCGTCACAGGGCAGCCCCCGGCCCCGACCCGGAGGGATGCGGAGTGGCGGCGGCGGCAGTGGCGGAGACTGTGGCTTTAAGAGCGCGCCAGGAGCCGGAGCTCCAGCTGGGCCGCCCCCGGCTGCTGCGCACCCCAGCGGAGCCGAGCGCGGCGCAGGCCGGAGTGGCCAGCCTGCGGCCAGGTGAGCGAGCCGGGCGCGCGTGGGCGTGGGGTAGCGTGTCAGCGCGGGGTTTGGGTACCGCGCGCCCGGCGCCCGCCGCGTCGTGTCTCCGGCTCGGCTTCCGCGGAGGGCTCGGCGCTCTCGGCCCGGGGCGGCGGTGGCGAAGTCCCGCGTGGGGTCCCGGGGGCGGGCGCAGGCCGCCGGGGCCACGTGACGGGTTTGTTTACAAACACAGCCGGGCGGGCGGCGGGGCGGGGAACCTAGTGGCGCGGGCCCGGGTTCGAGGACCCGCGCGGGTGTGGACTCCGTGGGGTCCGTGGGGTCGGCGGCGGGGGGCCTCGGGCATCTGCTGCCCGCGTGGCGCTGCGGCTCCTCGGGGGCGTTTGGGACGCGGACACTGCCCCGGGAGCCCCGCCTTTGGGGGGCTGCCCGCCCTCGAGCCTCCCCGGAGCGCCCAACGGGCCCCAGGCTGGGGTAACCGCAGCGAGTTCCTGCCTGGCCGCTTCCCCGCGCCTCCCTGGCGTCCGTGCCAAGGAGGTGGGCGCCCGCTCTCGCCTGCCCCGCGGACCGTGGGGGCCTCCGCAGCGAGGACCTCCCGGGAGCTGGCGCGGGCGGCCCCGACCGCACCGCCTCAAGCTCACCCTGCTTGGCTGCTGACACCCTGGGTGGGTGCTGCTCCCCAAGTGGTGGACTTTTCTCCCGTGTTGGGACTGGAGTGGGGGACGACACTGGGGAGGTGGGGGCGTCCACCTGTTCTTTTGGACCTCTTGTCCAGGGGACTGCCACCTCTGACTTCACTCTTAGCTGAAGGAGTGTTTCAAAGCTAGGTGAGTGAGTGTTCTCCTTAGTGTGTAGCACCCCCCAGCACCCCCACCCAGTCTCATTGCTTAGAATGGCGTGTGTAACTGGTCCTGAGCCTTGCTGGTTTGTTTATCTTTTTGGCCTCATTGATGTGCTCTCCTTTGTAACATAGGAGATTCTTTGCCTTGGGTGAATCTAAAGGCTGACAAGACAGCTGGTTTTGCATCTTTTTTCTCCCTTTCCTCCCTTGTTCTAGTCCAGCAAGATGGAGCTCCTAGACCAGAGAACTGGACAAGGATAGTAGTCCACTTCCTTGTACTCTACTTAGAGAATATTAGAGGTGCAAGGAACCTACTGGGTCGAGAAGTTCAGTAAATCTCACTACCCATTATGGTGGGACTTGATCTCTCATTCATATTCTCATTCATATTCATATTCATTCTCTGTCTGTCTTTCAGTACTGGCAGATTGAATTCAGAGCATCATGCATGCTACTCAACTGTTCTTCCCCTGAAGTGCACTTCCAGCCCCTTTAGATTTTTTTTTAAATTTTGAGTCAGGGTATTGGCAAGTTGCACAGGCTGCCTCTGGCCTTGAACTCCTGATCCTCCTACCTTGGCCTCTGGATAGGATTTTAGGTGTGGGCCCCGTGGCCCAGTGATCTCATATTCTTGATGTTTTTTAGTCCTGTCTCCTGGTTCTGCAGTCACAGGACCTGTGATCAATGAGATTAGATGCACTGTTCCCCACCTTTCTTTTAATCTACTCTTTGCCACAGAACCCTAGAGGTGCTTCTAACATGAATTCTATTCATCATTTCCTGGCTTCCTTAGCGAGTAATGCTGAGGCTGCATCTGTTTTTTGATGAAGAATGTTTTCATTGCTCTGAGCTATGATATGAGTGACTACAAGTTCTTTCCCCCAGGATCAGGAGAGCTGAGCAGGGCTGTGTAAACTTCCCTTTGGCACCATTTTTTGTCTCCAGTTCAATGATAGGGTCTCAAGCAGGAGTGGAATGAGGGCCTTGGTCTCAATCCCTTCCTCAGCTGGGCTTTGCCTTATCTACTTAGGAGTCAATGACACCATTTCTTGGCTCTCTTTTGATGTCTCTGTGCTTGAACTAAAATGAAGAAGCTTGGAGGTAGGGGTAGAAAGTGGAAAATATAGGCCATGCACAAGAATACTGTTTTTCTTTTTCCTTCCAGAAACATAATTTTCGAGCTTGCCATGGGACCCGTCGTAAGGAATACATTTTACAGCACTGTACACAGATGTACAACTAAGTTCCAAGAAACAATAATTATTACCCTTATTACCTGCAGTGTGCTCTATATAATTTTTTTCTGCTTAAAAAAAATCAACTGGTGGTCATGACTCATTAATTCGATTTCCTAACCAACTGGGTCATGACCCACAGTTTGAGAAACATTGCTTTAGGGCGGAGGGCCTCAAGCTTGACTGTGAATAAAGATGACCAGGGGAGTGTTTAAAAATAGTTTGTCAGGCCACTCCAGAAATGTTTCAGTGGGGCACAGGAATCTTATCTACATTTTGGGTGGTGGGGATTTTGAGACAGGGTCTCACTGTATAGCCCAGTCTGGCCTGGAACTCTCCATCCTCTTGCCTCCTCCTCCTGAATGGTGGGATTGATTACAGGCATGGGCCACCATGCCTGGCAGAATCTGCATTTTTAATATGTAGCCCATGAGGTGGTGATGCAGGTGGCTGATTAGAAACTCTGGCCTAGTGGGAGCTGGTGGTAGTGAACAATAGAGGCATTAATTGGGGCTTGAAATGCAAAATCAGGTATATGACCCATACTCCATGCAAGCCCAACATCACTGAGCTGCCAATCACACTGGTTTAAGCTTCAGAAAATTTAAAGGACATAATCTAGTTTGTTTTCAGCTGCCATAAAGTGGCAAGAGACTGATAGCCTTCCCTCCCTGCTTCACTATAGCTCATTTGGGGGCTGCTGTCCCCTGTTCTGTACCACTGGATGTTTCTGGGTGCCTGGGGGATGGGGATGTGAGTAGTGCTGATGGGTTGCTCTACTGTTCACACATTATGTGCCTTTTCATTGTCCTAATGATGTTAATGGTTTGGAGGCAGCAACTCAGTCATTGTGCATGGGGGATTAACAGTGGGCCATCAGAAGAAAGGATTGATTTTGTTTAATATCTGGATGGTAATTCCAGACCGTAGCCTGGGGAGCAGGCAGGTTGGTGGCTTTATTTTTGGGGGGAGTGGGGAGGGGAAGAGTCAGGGTCTTGTCCATCATCAGATGTCAATAAGAGACCTAAGTTCCCACACCTCTTTGCCTGCTTAGCTTTGATTAGTTCCCAGTGTGAGGGCCCAGCTCCTGTGTGCAGGTGGATCTTACTACTCATTCGGTTTTGGATCATTAGTTAGCTCTACCTTCAAGCACACACATCTGTTCTGTTGTGCATTCGTTTTTTTTCCTTCTTATTTTGTGCAAACATGTTGATAGAAAAAATTTCTTTAAATTATTCAAAGCCAGAATTTAGCTTCAAAATGGACACTAAAGCATCCGAATTCAAATACTACTATAGTCCTCCTTGGCGAAGGTGTGCTTTGTATAGGAACATAAACTGTGGGGTTATTTAAATTCACTTTAATATTGTTAGGTTTGACCAAGCAGCTCCCATTCAGAATGTTTAGTTTTGAGCATAAAGGAGAAAGCAACAAATGAACGACAAGGGGTGAGATCTTCGGATAGGAAAAGCAGAGGGAAGAGATGTTCAAGTAAGATTCAAATGGAGAATGAGGATCAGTTCCCTTTGTAAATTACCTTAGCCATTTGCCTAGGGACTATCAGCAAACCACTGGGTGCTCTTGATAGGTATAAAGCTCTGGAAAGGGAAGAGGCATCATTTTGAATTCTAGCCTACAATGAAGGAAAGCCAGCCAGGTTCTGCAGGCTAAAGGTATTTTGTTAAGAGTCAACAAGTTTTCAGTGATCTTGTCAACAAAGGCGACACCTACTTGAGTCTTGAAAGGATTGCATCTTCCTGAATTTCTCTCTCAGCTATGGATATAGTTCTGGAGGGCTCAGAAGTAATTTGGGACTGGTGTGATGGTGCAGCTCTGTAATCCCAACACCTCGGAAGGTGGAGGCAAGAGGATTGCCAGTTCAAGGCCAGAGGCAGCTTCAGTAATTTAGTAAGACTCTAACTCAAAAATGAGCTGGGTTGTAGCCCAGTGGTAGAGCACTTGTAAAATATGTGCCAGGCCCTGGGTTCAATCTGCAAGGACTGAAACAAACAAACAAAAAAAGTCATTTGGAATGTGCTACTCTGCTGTTTATAATTTACCAGTGACTTCCCCTGGCACTTCAGATATAAGCCACCTCCTCTCTCTGTAGTCATTGCCTGCCTGTCCCCCTCTGGTCCAACTTCTCCTACATTATCTTCTGCCAGTCACCATCTGGTCCTCTATACTTCATTTCTCCTGCAGCTCCACTGGCCTTCCTGAGGTTTCTGAAACTGGCTGTGCCTCTTTTCTTTTCTTTTCTTTTCTTTTCGCAATACTTGAGTGTTGAATGCAGAGATTTACACATACGTTCCAAGTACTCTACCACTGGGCTGCACCCTGAGCCCATTTTTAATTTTTTTCATTTGAGACAGTGTCCTGCTAAGTTATATAAGCTGCCTGGCGATTCTCCTGCCTCTGCCTCCTGAGCATGCACCATGGAGCCCTGCTTTCCAAAGCACTTTAATACTGTCTGGAAATATACTGTCTACTTGTTTACTCATAGAAGATTGAGAGCTTCCATTCCATTCTGATTTGCTCACTGCTGACAATATGTAGCATTGAGTGGGCACTGAATGAATACCTGTTGGTTGAATGAATGAAATGAATGAATGACCAAGAGAACCAAGACTTAAGAGATGATAGGATAGGAAATATTTCATTTTTAAGAGCAGAAGAGGAAAAGAGAATTTTTGTCTCTCTCTCTCTGGGAAAAGATAGTATTCACTCAGAATTACCTTCTTCATTAAGTTCTGCTTTTCACAGGATTTTTCATCTCTTTATTCCATGTATAGGTCGCCAATGTCTCAGCTTTCTTATTTTGTTGTTAATACACAACTCTTCCTCCACTGACCGTTCTCTAGGCCCCACTGCTTTCTCTTGACAAACAGTAGCATTTCTATCAGCAGTCATTTTTCATTACTAGCAGGAGATACTATATTGGGGCTAAGAGCCTGGGCTTTGGAATCAGAAAGAACTGGATAATTAGCTCTGTGACCTTGGGGCAAACTAAAATTCTCTGAATCTTTGTTCCTTATTTGTAAAATGGGACTAATAATAGTTCCTATCACACAGGATTTATGGGAGGATTAAGTGAGAGAATGCAAGGGAAACCAGGCACAGAGCCTGGCACATAAGCTCTCAGTGCTGGCTATTAATAACAGCACTAATATTAATTGTTGGATTCTCTTTCTCTTTGGCTGGCAGGAATCCATTCCCGATCCATTGATTTGGGAGTGGGCAGTGTGTCTGGGAAAGTCTTAAATTAGTACAAATAAATGAAGGTTACAATGCCATTTAAATCTGTCAGAAGTGGAATAGAATTTAGAGATCATCGCAAGTTGCTGTTCAACTCTTAAACACCCACATGAAAGAAATAATATTTATGGACGTTTTTGGAAGGCTATATTTACCTGTTCCTCTGGGCATTCTTGGTTTTCTCCTTGGTTTATTAAGGTGATCCAACTATAGGCTACTACGAATGATCCTCCAGAATTGTTTTTACTGAGATGAACTTCAGTGTCTGTCCTTTGCTTTCATAGAAAAACCCTGTCAGGAATAGCTTTATATGGCTGGACATAATGATGCATGCCTGTAAATCTAGCATTTGGAAGACAGACTGACAAAGGAGGATTTCAAGTCCCAAGGCCAGCTGGGGATACATTGTAAGTTCAAGGCCAGTCTGAACTATGTAGTAAGACTCTGCCTCAAAAAACTAAGGTTTAGGGATGTAGCTTGGTAGTAGAACTGGTAGAAATGCTTACCTGGCATGTGTTAGCCTGTGGGTTCAACCCTCAGCATGAGGGTGAAGGGGGCTTTGCATAACTTCTGCAGTTTTTCTAAGGGTTTATATTACTGAAGACTTTCCTACCTCACTTAATGTCCCCTTTAAGAAGTTCATGGGAGAAGTTCTTTCACAATACAGTGCCAGGAAAACCTTTTCCCCTCCTGAGGAGTTGATATGGTTTTTCTTTATGAACAGTGGGAGATTTTTTTTTTCTAGTACTTGGAGTTGAACCCAGGGCCTCACATACTTTGCAAGTGCTCCCCCACTGGGCTGTACTCCCAGCCTTTTTTTTTTTTTTTCTTTTTTTCCAATCAGGGTGTTGCTAGGTTATAGGCAGTCTCTACCCTCAAACTCACCTTCCTCTTGCCTCCTCCGCCCTCCCCCAGTCACTAAGATTACAGGCTTGTGCCGCCATGCCCAGCCAATTGGAAATTTATAGCTATGCATATAAATCAGATTTGTGGCTTAATGGGCCCTGCTTCCTAATTTGTTTCTAGTTGTTGACCTGATAGTTTTTATTTTTCTCCAATTTCAAGTGAATGACTTGTAACTTTAGATACAAACTTGATATATGCTGGATTGGGTATTAAAATCGATTTAGGTGTTTTGTTTCATTTTAGAGATGGAAACATTGAAGCTCTAGCACCCGGAAAGGACATGCTTAAGACTGCATAATTAGGTAGGTCAAAGCTCACACTGTAAACCATATATTTGTTTCTGAGGCCAAGGGCTCTTCTACTCCTGCGCATTCTAGAATACCAACTACTGACCTAAGTCCTAAATTGACCATAATATCTCAGCACTGGGCAAAGTGTGCTGTTTCCCTGTGATGGGGCACAGGAGCATTCTGCCATGGAGTCGCTCCTCTGCTGGTGAGGTACTCCCTGCATTCTGTTATTGGGCTGAGTACCCCTGTGTTCTCTTGTCTCCTGAGCAGCCCTCTTCATAGTCTGGAGAATGTGGTATGTCCAGACTTGATGGCTTTGTACTGGAAGTAGATTGCCAGCTCAGAATGAAGTTAGCTGCTAGTGTCTGGAGTTCCCTTGTCCATTCCTCAGTGGGAAAGGAAGGCTTGAGCCGAGGATGGCAAATAGGTGCCAGTGGGCTCAGATAGGCTCTTTTGGGTGTGAGTGGTACCAAAGAAACTGGCTTTGTTTAGCTGATAGGAAATTTAGATCTAGGATATACTGACCTTCTTAATGATTTATATTTCATCTTCCTGGAGTTGTGTTTGGGAGTACCGTACCTGGGGCAAAGGAGTGTAGGCTTGAACACATCCTGCCAGTCTGCAATATTTTGAGATGGAGAAGAGGAAGCTCTAGCCTAGGGCTGAAAATTAGCCTTGGTTCTCTTTTGTTTTCCCTGGTAGTCATGATTCAACAGATAAGGCCTTTAGGAGATAAAGATGAGTTAAGTTATCGACGCTGCCCCTACAAGCATATTTTTCAGCCAGAGTTATAAGGGCTTGCATATAAATAACTACAGTACAAGGTAGAAAGAGTTTGGTCATTGAGGAGATTCAGAAAGAATAGTGGGTTTTTAGGAGGCGGACTTGCACCTTCTTGGACGTGAACTGTGAATTCTGTCCTCAGTAGAACTCGTAAGGATGAAAAGCGGGGAACAGTGGCTAGTTGACATGGATTTTAAAACGTCCTCAAAAGGAAACACTGTCTAGGGATTTTCAAACCTGGTTGCTATAAGAACTCCTCAGTCTCATCAAAAGCCTGCAAAGTCATAATTTTCAGGATGGGGAATCTTAAAAAGGGAAAGAGGAACCTCTGCCCCTATATTTCCTGTGGGTTGTTTTCCTTTTTCTTTTTTTTTCCCCTCCATTTTTTGAAGGCATCCAACCCCCTAGATGTCTGAGTTCTAGAAACCACTGAGGTAGTGTCTGATTGCCCTGGCAGAAACTGCTAATCGTCTTTGGTCTTGCCTTTCTTTTCCTTGCTTTCTATTTTTTCCTCTTTCCTTTTTTTTTTTTTTTTTTTTTTTTTTTTTTTTTTTTTTTTTTTTTTTTTTTTTTTTTTTTTTTTTTTTTTTTTTTTTTTTTTTTTTTTTTTTTTTTTTTTTTTTTTTTTTTTTTTTTTGTTTGTTTGTTTGTTTGTATCACTCCATTGCATCCATTGTCATCCATTATAATTCTCTCCTTTATCTCTTCTCCCACTTTGGTCTTGGTCTGTTAGGGGGACCCACTAAATCGACTCACTACCAGATGGACCTTAAGGTAGGAATGAGTTTTCGTTCAGTATTTGCTATATTAATGGTATAAATGTGCATTATATAAACCTAAACTAAATGAGGCTTTTAGTTTGTTTTACCCATGAGGCTTCTAATTTATTTCCTTTAGGACTTGAGGGAAAAAGTTATCTCTACACTTAACTGCAGCCTTAAAACCGTATATTCCATTAACAAGAACTAAAGATGAAGTTTTTCTTGTGCCTAATCTGTTGTTTTTCCTTCCCCTTCAGGTTATTCCCCTACTCCATTTACTCCTGGGTTCTCTCTGATTTCTGCGATTTAATGTTGAAGCATTGACTCTGATGGTGCTTTAAGAGAATTGAATTTTTTTTCACATTATAAATAGTTGACTTAGACCCTCCCCTTCTGCTTAAAGGGTTGGGGTTTAGCTCTGTTAGTAGAGTTCTGCTACGCAGTCTCTGAGGACCAGGGTTCAATCCCCATCACTTCAAAAACAAAACAAAACAAAACAAAACACCCAAACAAACAACTGGGAGAAAGACCTGGCAATCCACTCCTGAAAAAGCCATTGAAAACTCTGAGGGACACTATGAGTCAGATACAAATCCATGGCACCTAACAAACAACAGCTTCTGCCTAAAGCTCTAGAGGGCTCAGGGACCAAGAACAGACTTCCTGGTCTTTCTCTCTGGCTTGTCTAGGTGGGAAGGATGTATGTAGAGTGGGTGAGAAAGGATTTGAATCTGGGTTCTAGTCCTAGTCCTTTCTAGCTGTGTGACCTTCGGCAAAATTTTGCACTTCTCTTGAGCCTTTTCCTCATCTAGAAAGTGGATAATCACAAT
>VMDO01022137.1:0-34039 GCA_007922755.1 Pedetes capensis
GGTCCCTGGGGTAGAGAGGAAGCCGGGATCCAGGAGCCCACTCTGCCTGGGACAGGAAATGCTTCAGCCACTTTCAAAGGCTTGGCGGGGGAGGGAAGGAAGCCACACGGGGTGGGTCCCCAGGGCAGGCCGAGGCCTTCCAGAGGGGGGAGGCAGTAAGCAGACCAGGCCTGGAGCCCCGGGGGGAGCCACCAACTTCCCACAGCCTGGCTGGAGACTCCAGCACCCAGAGACAAGTGGCCCCCAGGGGTGGAGGCCACGTGATTCCGCGTGACTGCCACCCACAACGTCACTCCTCTGATACCACGTGGGACTCTGTCCCCAAAGACCTTCATGAACAGTGCCCACAGCTTTCCACAGTTCCCACTGTCAATTTAGGTCTAAATACAGTTCTTTGCCCCCATGTGTCTGTCAGCTTGTTGTGCTGTGGGGCTTGTGTGTGGCTGTGATGCTGAAAGCTGTGCCACCAGGATCTCAGATACCAGCAGGGCCACCCATGGTGGACAGGTTTCAGCTGAGCTTCCAGATTAGGGAGAAGGACCTGGCTGCCCACTCCTGAAACAATCAGCCATTGAAAACCCTAGGAACAACAGAGAAGCACTGTCAGATAGAGTGCCAGAAAATGAGCCCCCCCAGGCTGGAAGGCATTCAAGAAACAACTGGGGAAGAGCTGCCTCCTCAAAGTAGTTGTTGTTAGGTGCTGTCGAGTTGTGTCTGACTCATCGAGATGCTCGTAGGGTTTTCAGTGGCTGATTGTTTTGGGATTGCTTTGGGAGTGGACTGCCACATCCTTCTCCCAACCTCAAAGTAGAGTCGACCTTAATGATGGGAATGCAGGAAAGCCCTTGGGACCTTTGGCTGATGTGCACGACTCAAAATGAGAAGAAGCACAGTGGCTGCAACAGTGGGCTCAAGCATAAAAAGATCATGTGCCTGGCACAGTGTCGGGGGAGCATTTCGTTCTGTTGTACATAGCACAGGGTTGCTATGAGCCAGAGGTGACTCAGTGGCACCCAGCAGCAAGGGCAGCCTGAGATTGCGCTGGGAGCCGGGGCTGGAGGTGGTTGGTGAAGAGTGAATGGGTTTGAGAGGGGACTCAGGTGGCTGCAGGCCATGGCTGGAGCTCCCCCTCTCTGGCCGCTGAGTTCCTGACTCTTGCTTATCTCAGCACAGGGCTGACAAGCCCTCTGCTCCTGTCTCTCACATCCCACCCTGTGGGCTCCCAGCCCTCTGTCCCCCACAGCGGAAAGGTCAGAGCAGAAATGATCGCAGTGCAGCCCAGCCAGGTGATGGGCAGAGGTGGACCGTCCTCTTGCCCCTCTCCACTTGGAGGGTGTAGGGGCGTGAGCCCCACCTGCTCCCTGTGTGAGACTGACCCAGAGGTGTGTCCTCCTGAGTGCGCCGCAGCCACAGGCAAACTGCAGAATGCTGGGCCCCACGCAGTGCATGGAAGTGTGGAAGGCCTGGGTGGGGTGGGGCAGGGAGGCGGCTGCCCCCACAGCTGGCAGGTGGGGAGGACAGGAGCCTCCCCTTCCAGTGTTGTGGGGCCCGGGGCTGAGGGATCCTGGGTCCCTCGGAGGGAAGCATGGGCCTGGGTGCCGGGGTAAAGAGGCGCTGATTTGCTTGTTATTTCTGCAGGCATTATTTGCCGGCTTTTTAGGTCTGAAGCACAGCTCTGGGAGAGGCCCCACCCGGCTCTGAGGCAGGGAGCGGGGTCCTGGGTCCCCCCCTCATCTCTCCCTGGCTGGGGGCTTCAGGGTGGTAACCATGTCCCCGAGGCCGAGTAGAGAAGGAGCCCCGTCTGGAGGAGAGGGCGGAGGGCAGAGCCTTCCAGGGATGGGGAGCCCCTGGCTCCTGGCACGGAAGGAAGGAAGGAAGGAAGGAGCCAGCGGGTGCCTTCTCCTGAAGCCTGGCGAGGCTTGGCTTCCTGTGCACAGCAGCAGCCTCTGACATCAAATGCGTTTCTTTTCCAGGGGCCCTGCACCCCTACCCTAGCTCCCCTTCCCCAACCCCACCCACCTCTGTATCCCCCTTGGGGTGTGTGGGGTGCCGGGTCCCTCCCTCTTGCGCTGCACACGGGCGGCGGGGTGGGATCATGATCAAGCAAAACCTGGGGCCTGGGACCCCTTTGCCCCCCAGCTCTTGGGAGGGCCTGATGTGACTGCAGTCTAACTGGGTTCGGATTGGTCAAGGGTGGCTCCTCCCAGAGTGTGGGGGCACAGGCTCCAAGTCCCCTGGGAAAAGTCACCCCTCTCCCATCTGTGCAGGTCCCACCTCTTTGCACCTCTTCTCTGGGGCTTGGTTTTCTTTGCTCCCTCTCTTGCTGTCCATGCACCTGACGATGAGGAGGAGGAGGAAGAGGAGGAGGAGGAGGAGGAAAGAAGGAAGAGAGGAGGAGGAGGGAGGAGGAGGGAGGAGGAGGAAGAAAAAGAAGATGAAGGAGCAAAGAAGATGAAGAAAGAGAAGAAAAGGAAGGAGGAGGAGGTGAAGTAGGAGAAGAAGAAGAAGAAATGATGCCCCTGTGCCCTGCCAGCCTTTCCCGGACACTTCCCACTGAGATCCGCACCTTCCCCTTGCGGCTGCGGTCCAGGCTCATGCTGAGGTGGTGGCAGAGCAGGACCTGTGCCTTGTCCTCCCAGGAACGTGGTCGTTCCCCCTGGAAAGCAGACAGGGGTGGGCCAGCCGCGGGAGGCCAGCAGCAAGGAGTGGCGAGTTGGGGCTCAGGACCAAGGAGGGCTTCCTTCCGCTAAGAGGAGGTGAAATGAAAGCAGAGAGCCCATGCCGGAGACAGCGAAGGGCCTCAGAGAGGCTGCACAGGGCCTCTCTGGACTCCAGAGAGCAGCAGTGGCCAGGCTGAGCCAGGGATGGCCGCTGTAGGCCATCCATGGGGCTTCCGGGGAATAGCCAGCCCAGACGGGGCAGGAGAGCACTTTTCAGAACCAGAAAATGAGTGGGCAGTGGCCTGGGACACCCAGAGGCGTGGCACACCCAGGAAGTCTTTGTAGCACACGTAGACTGGACACTGAGAAGGCCAGCGACATTTGCTGGATTTCTGCCCACTGGCTCTGTGCACGTCCAAGATTAGAAAAGTTCAACCTGTTCACTGTACAGAAGCTCCTAGATTTGGGGCGGAGCTACACTCACACACCAGGTATGGTCAAAATTTATGGCACAGGTTTAAATAAAATAATTTATTGCAGTAAAAGACATGGCCACTGAACCCCCGTCAAAAGACGCCCCCTGGCTTCGGACATGCTTACCCCACCTTCTCGCCACTTTGGAAAGCACTTCTGGAAGGCCTCTTTTGGGAGCATCTTTAGTCCCATCCCGCACCACCATAGGGCGCCAGGCCTCAAGGGCTGGTCTTTGACACGCAGGGTTGAGAGCCTTTGAATCACAGCCACCCCAACACCTAAATTCTTAACAGCAAAGCAAATCTAGAAGATAGTGAACTTTGCTTCAATTTACGCTTTTCTTCTCAAAAGGAATTGCTTTCATTGTTTGCTCGAAAACCTTTGCCTGTATTAAAGGTCACTGGCAGATATAAGTGGTGGCAAGGAACTAGGCTCCTGGGTGTAAAAGAAATTGAAACACATGGAGAAAGCCTAGTTGCTATCAATGTACTAATGGATTAACAAATTACTGAACAAAGCACTGCTCTGGGCCCTTAACTCAGAAGATACCTCAAGCATTCCAGCTAGAAATTCACCCTTATCCCGTTATTAATGCATTTAATAAACTTTTGGATGACCTTGGAGATGGTGGCTGGAATGTAGGGTTTCCAAAATGTTTCATTCATTCTAATTGAGTCAACCAGTATTTGCCAGGAATCATTCCAGGTTTGAGGCTAGGGCTCACAGGTTCCTATGCACCTGGGATCCACATTCTAACAAATCAGCCTTTTTGTGGCTATGCCAGTTTCTCAGGAAAGGCTCAGCCAACCCAGCAGAGGTGGCAGTAGTTGGGTAGTTCAGAGCCTGGCATTTTTGAGCCAGATGAAAGCTGGGCTCAAATTCCAGCTGTTTGAACGCAGGCAAGTGACTTAATTGCTTTCGGGCACTCAAGAGTGAAGTGGGAGAAACAGGGCCCACTTGACAGCTTGTTCTGAAGATTAAATGAGCTACAGGATGGGGAGTGCATTCCGCCAAGGCCGGAGCCTAAGAAGACCTTATGGGGGCGAGGAGGAGGAGGCAGGAAGAAGCCTGAGCGGCGCCTATATAGCCTCATCAAGCCCAGAGCCCTCACTGCTGAGCCCCGTCCTTTCGGACATTCCTGGGAGTTGAGCTGGGCACGGCTCGCTAGTCCTACCTGTGCCCCGCACCCACCCCGCCAGCTCCTGGGCCTAGGGTGCTGTCTTCTCAGGTTCCTGCATCAGTCTCCTTCACCCCCTGACCTGCCTTCTTCCAGCACGGAGGTGTGGATCCGGAGAGGGAGGCACCTGGGGAATCACCTAAGAGGCGCAGGCAGAAGCAGCTGCCCTAAACAACAGCAGTGCCTGCGGCCGGTGGCATCACAGGAAGGGCTGCCCCGGGGCTCATCCTGAGCTTTCTGTGGCCACGGAGAAGCCAGATCCCTGTGCTCCAGGTAAGAGTGAATGAATAAAGAGGTGTTTCCGGGTCTGAACACTAGTCCCACCCCACGAGGTACCCCAGATGGTTACTATCAGCGCCGCTCACAGCTGAGGAAGATAGAGAGACGTTACACGCCATCACTTAGGTCTCCAGGGACCCCTGGGGTCAGAGGCTGCTCTTCCCGTAGTCAGGACCCCAGCTCCTGCACCGATGCCCACTCCTGCCTCTCTCGACCACCAGCCACACTCAGCGGCTCCTTGGAGTCCAGAGGGGTCAGACTGGGGGAGGGCCAGCAAGAGGACGGGGAGCCCATGGGCAGATTTACACCCTCTGGCTCTGGACCGCTGTGGTGGCTGGGGTGGCCCCGTCCCTGGGCCAGAACCCCCTGTGGCTGCTGTGGCAGAGCTCCTGAACATGGGGAAGGGTCTGCCGTGCTGTACATCCTAGGGTTACACAGTTCTGTCAGTTCCTTTATCTGATCTCCTGCAGACAGGGCTGGGCAAGGGGCAGGTTTTCTCTGCCTCCCGACCTTGGCTCCCTGAATAACCCCACGGGCTGGCTTTGGAAACGGGGCATGTGCTTGGCTACACTGGGCCACTTATCTCAGTGGGGAGGGCTTATGGCTTTGCCAAGGCACCACCCCAGCAGGGCCTGCCCTGTCTGCTACTCAGTGGCTCCCGAGGGCGCCCCCTGCTGGCTGGGAGGAGCAGCTCCAGGCAGGGCAGAAGATGGCTCCGGGCCTGAACCCCTGCAACCCCAGTGGGGCGGGGCCTCCCAGCTGCCAGGACCTACCCAGGCCTCAGTGACTCAGCGGCTTTGTCACAATGCAGAGCCGCAGGAGGGCAGGGCCAGGCAGGCTCCCCTCCTCCCTGCCTGGCCCCTTAATCTGCTGGTTATTTATTTATTTATTTATTTATGGATTTATTGATTTATTGCTGTACTGGGCTGTAGTTGAACTCAGGGCCTCTCCATGCTAGGCAAGCGCTCTACCACTGAGCTGTGCCCCCAGGCCCTCATTCTGTCCCACCGTTTGTGTGTTTTGTTTTGAGGCAGGGTCTTGCTAAGTTATGCCGGCCGACTCTGGCCTCCAACTTGCAGTCCTCCTGCCTCAACCTCCAGAGTGCTGGGATGGCAGGCGTGCGTACCCCGGCCGTGGAGGTTGATGATTAACGTCTCCTCCCACCCCGGGACATGGGGGGCTGGAGCCTTGCAGCTGCGTCAGCCCCCGGCTGTGCCCGTGGGAAGCAGGCCCAGGCAGGGGTGAGGCTTCCCAGGTCTCAAGGTTGCACGCTGGGCATGAGGCTGGCGGCAGAGAGGGGCTTGGGTGTGAACTTTCCCCTCCTTGGCTCCCTCCTTCCCCGCACCAGGTGCGAGGTGGCGCCACAAGCTCGGGTGCTTATTACCCATGCCAGGAACAGCAGGGTGTGCTCACGTGAGGTAGCTCAGAAAGCTGGGGCAAGGCCACCAAAGTCCCAGCTCAGGCAGAGCAGGGATTCGAACCCAGGTCCCAGAGGTGGGTTAGGGTCATCCTGAGCCTCAGGTCATCCTCCCACTTCCTAACTCCAGAGACATTTTCACCTCATCTCCCTGGAAAAGGACATCATGTTTGGGACAGTGGCGGGTCAACAACATAAAAAAAGGAAGACCCTCTACTAGGTGGATTGACATAGTGGCTGCAACAATGGGCTTAAGAATAAAAATGATTGTGTGCTGGCATGGTGTCAGGTGGTGTTTCGTTCTGTTGTACATAGGGTTGCCGTGAGTCAGGCCCATCTCGATGGCACTTAACAGATTTAACTACTGCCCCAGTAGAAGAAATAAGAGGTGACAATATCCCGGCTTACATGGATCATGACTCCTTTCTCTACAGTTCACAAACCATTGCCCCAGCCTTGATCCATCAGGAAATCCTGCCAAGGACTGATGTCCAGCCATCAGGGAGGGTAATTCACATTGGAAGATACTCTTTTGGACTGAAAGCTGTCATTAAGTGAGGCAGCGGTTCAAGGGGCAGCCTCTGGCCTCAGCGCCACACCTGGCGGGCAGGTGGACGCTCTCAGGTGCTGGTTGACCTTTGGGGTGGAGGGGATTCCTTCACCGGGGAAGAAACTTATTCACAAAACTGAGAATAAAAGCCAGGCGTGTCCGCGCACGCCTGTAGTCTCACAATTTGGGAGGCCAAGGCAGGAGGATCCTGAGTTCAAGGCCAGAGACAGCCTGTGTAATCTAGCAAGACTCTTGTCTCAAGATCAAAAATAAAAAATGGGCTGGGGGTGCAGCCCAGTGGTAGAGCGCTTGCAAAGTGTGTACAAAGCCCTGGGTTCAACACCCAGTACCATTAGAAAAAGTTATCCTGAAACAAGGCTGGAATGTCTGAAAAAGCACAAGATTAGGTTTCCCTGTCGTTAGGGTAAGAGAGGCACGCAGGGGCCTGAATACCTGGGATCTAAATTGCGCTTGCGAGATTTTCTCCGCCCACTCTCAGCCCCCGCAGGCCCAGAGGCGGCACTGGGTGGTCCAGCTGCATCCTGGACTGATTGGCGGCAGAGGTACTTTCCATTCCTCGCCACAAGATGTCGCTGCAGCTCACAATTAGAGCACAGTGAGCCAGACCAACTCCCAGCGGGGGCTTAACTCTGGAGATGGGGCCTGGCCTCCTGTGTTTCCCCCACAGAGGTTCATGGCAGCGTCGGTTCTCACAGTCAAAGAGTGGAAATGACCCCATCCTCCACATGTCTGTCAGCTTGTTGTGTGGCTGGGATGCTGAAAGCTGTGCCACCCGTATGTCAGATACCAGCAGGGCCACCCATGGTGGACAGGTTTCAGTTGAGCTTCCAGACTAAGACAGACTAGGGAGAAGGACCTGGCAGCCCACTCCCCAAACAATCAGCCATTGAAAACCCTATGAACGGCAGAGAAGCACTCTCAGCTATAGTGCCAGAAAATGAGCCCGCCAGGCTGGGAGGCGTTCAAAAGGCTTGGGGAAGGGGTTGCCTCCTTAAAGTACAATTAACCTTAACACTGGAAATGGAGTAAAGCCCCAGGGACCTCCATTTGCTACTGTGGCACGACTCAAAATGAGGAGAAACTGTAAATGTCCATTACACAGTATCTGCAACAATGGGCTTAAACATAAGATCATGTGCTTGGCACAGAATTGGGGAGTGTTTCATTCTGCTGTACATAGGGTCGCTATGAGTCAGACCCAAGTTCATGGCACCTAACAACAATGACCCCATATCCATGCACTGATGAGTGGAGAAACAGTGTACTCGGTCTGGATGTGGGAATATTGTTTGGCAGTGAAAAGGAAGGGACTAGGGCCACATGCTGCCACACACACATGAACATTGAAAAGCGTGCTGTGAAAAGCCAGTCACAAGATTGTATGGGGCTGGGTGTTTGTGTTCCACGATTCTCCTTATGTGAAATGGCCCAGAAGTGAAATGTTGGAGAGATAGATGGTGGTCTGGTCGTTTCCAGGGGCTAGAGAAAGGGAGAAAGGGCAGTGACCACTTGTGGACCCTCAGTGTCTTTGTGTGCTGATGGGAAAGTTCTAAAATTAGATAGCGATAGTTACACAATCTTGTGAATAGACAAAAAAACCGCTGAGCTTTACACTGGAAATTGGTGGACTTCACAGTATAGAAACCTCAGTAATTTTTAAAGTGCCTGCAGCCGTACCTCTGTGGTGTCTGATCCCATCAGCTCTCAGAAGCTAAGCAGGGTCAGGCCCGGTTAGTCCTTGGATGGGAGACCCCCTGGGAACATCAGGTGCTGTAGGCTTGGGAGAAGGATCTGGCAACCCACTCCCAAAAATCAATCCACTACTGAAAACCTTTTGAATAACAGAGAAGCACTGACAATAGTGTTGCTCCTGTTGTAGGATTGCCATGAGTCGGACGCTGACTCAACGGCAGCTAACAACAACAAAAACAATTTCTTAAGTGACTTCACGAAGAAAATGGACAGAGTGGTCAAGAGCAGGGGCTGGCAAACCACAGCCCCTGGTCCAGACCTGGCCTCCTGCCAGCTGTTATAAGTAAAACTTCATTAAGCTACAGCCACACCCACTTATTGAGACATCACAGTGGCTGCTCTAGGCCAACAATGGCCAAGCTGAGCCCGGAGGACACTGTGGCCAGCAGAGCCTGGGGTCATTTGCCTTCTGCCCTTGGCAGAGCACGTTGGCCGGTTTCTGGCCAAAAGCACAAACTCCAAAGCCATGTAAGGACTTGGATCCCAAGGGGCTGTGTGCCGTGGGGACAGGGCGGTCCCCCGGGGCAGCAGGCAGGGGTGGAGGCCTCGTGACAGCGGGCAGAGCACCAAGACCCAGGCATATCCTAGACAGCCAGCTGGGACCTGAACAGGCCACAGCCCCATCTCCCCCCACCACAGTGTCCCTCAGGGTCCCCTCTCTCTGTCAGGACGCTGCCTGTGGCGGGGGCCCATCCCCACCATCTACCCATGGATGTGAGGCAGTTTAGCTGGGCTTTGGCTGTTACCAGCGCCAAGGTTCTTTTCAGTTAACTGGGAACTCCTTGGACATTCTAAGGCCCCTTGGCTCTGGGCACAGAGGCAGAGAAGAACCAGAGAGGCCGGTCATTGTGTGTCCTTGAGCTCAGGTGCTGGTCTGCAGGACAGGCTCAAAATGAGGAGAAATTATAAATGTCCATTACATAGTGTCTGCAACAATGGGCAGAGCTCATTTTGAGCTCTGCAGGACAGGCTGAGCCACCCCTTGGGTCTGGGCACAGAGGCAGAGAAGAACCAGAGAGGCCGGTCATTATGTGTCCTTGAGCTCAGGTGCTGGTCTGCAGGACAGGCTGAGCCACCCCCTGCCTTCCTCAAGGGAGTGTGGAGCATGGATAAAGGCCCTGGGGGACATGGCTGGGGTGGGGTTCGTGGGGCAGTGCCCGGCGGCATGTGCGAGTCCCTGGGTCTGATCCTCAGCCCCATAACAAACACCCACACTGTAAGGACGCACGGGGGTGGGGGGGCTCCAGCGGGCCGATGCCCTGCTTTATGACAGCAGAGGGTCAGGGAGACGCTGGCCTCCAAGGAGCCTGTCCTGACCGCCCGCCCCGACGCCCACACTGTCCTGGAGCCCTGGCCTCCACGCTGTCCCACGCCCTCCAAAGACGTGGTCACACACCACGCCCTTCTGCTCTCTCATCCTTGTTCACTCACTGCCACCAGCAGGGACACAGTCCACGGCAGCCGGACGCTGGCCGCCCCTCCGTCCTGTCCCAGCACCCTGAACAGCACCTGGCTCTGGGTATCAGTCACCACCCTGTCACACTGCTAGGTGCCCACTCCCTCGTGTGTGAAATCTGTGTTGTCCATAGGGTTTGTCCCCAGGGCCCTCAGGCAGGCAGGAGGGATGTTGGCTGTGTAGCTGCCCTGCACCCCTCCCTCACATGGCCCCCAGACAGGGGGACCGGGGGAGAACAGGGTACAGGGGAGAACATGCTGGGCCCAGGTGATTCCCCACAACTCTCAGGCCCCTGGCAGAGGACAGGAGGCTTGGTGTGGGTCCCAGGGATACAGAGGGCACAGGAACCAGGTGGACAAAGGCACCCTATGTACAGGCTGGGGTCAGAGAGCGACCATCGGGTCACTAGTTGAATTAAAGTCACTTTCTCTTATGGGAGAAGGGCCTGGCAATCCACTCCCAAGGCAATCCCGAAACAGTCAGCCATTGAAAACCCTATGAGGGTCGCTATGAGTCGGATACCGACTCGACGGCACCTAACAACAACAACAATCTCTGGTTAAGTGTCCACTTGTAAGCATTTTTATTTTAATTTGGGGGCCGGTTTCTGCAGTCCCATTTCCTCACCTGGGCTGGGATTTAGCTCAGTTGGTAGAGCGCCTCTCTGCAGTCTCTGAGGTCCCAGGTTCTGTTCCCAGCACTACAAAAAAGGGAGAAGGACGTGGCAGTCCACTCCCAAGGCAATCCTGAAATAATCAGCCATTGAAAATCCTGTGAGGATCACTATGAGTGGGACATGACTCAACGGCACCTAACAACAACAATTTCCTCACCTACCTGGTGTCCAGCACCTGAGCTGTCTCTTTTCTGGGGGTTTTGAGGCCCTGACCGTGGCACAGAGCAACAGGGTCACGGCTTCAGTCTGCAGAGAAAACCCTTCCCCAGGCCCCTTCTCTCCCCGCTTCCCCAGCAGAGGGGTGCAGGGGGCATGGCTGCTTCCCCTCCTGGGCCAGGCAGAGGGACCTGGGGTGGCCAAACCCACGCGTGGCACTGGCCTTGGCCTCTCTGAGCCACCTGTCAGTGGAGACGGAGGGATTATGGGGTCCCAGACTCCCTGAGGCCCCCTGAGCTGCCTGGGAAACTGCAGGCTCCGGCGAGAAGTCCCCAGTGCTCAGCACATGCCCGCCCCAGCCCAGGAAGGGCCCCATTTCCAGCCTGAGCTCCCCAACACCCCTAGCCAAGCAGTGCCCTGGGCAGATGAGACAAAGCAGCTGGGGGCAGGACAAGCGTGGCAGACCCATCGGGAGGGTCCAAGGTGCCCTGGGAAGCTTTCAGGGCAGGAAGGGGGGCAGGGGGCGCCTGGAGCAGCGCCGTGGTCCCGGCTCCAGATGCTGTGCAGCAGGAAGGCCCCCTCCCCGGCAAGGAGTCTGCAGCAGCTCAGGATCCGCCGCAGGGCCTTGTCACCCCCCGCCCCAGGGGCAGCTGAGGCTGACTGATAGGGAGGCAAAAGCTCAGGAGCTTGGCTCCCTTCTCTTAAGGCAGGGCAAGCTGCTGTAAGACCCCACCCCAGAGGGTCCCGGGAGGAGCCCCAGGCCAGACTGAGGCCCCGAAGGGGTCTTTCCATCCCTGAGACTCTCGCCAAGTCCAGGGGACGAGGAAGGCAGGGGGAGACCGGACACTCGGTCAGAGCTGTCTGCAGGGCCCCGACCCCCTCGTGCCGCGTGGAACCCTGGTGGACTGGGGGATGGGATCTGCAGCTGCTCCCTGCAGGAGCTGGCTGACCCTTGGGATGCTGGGCATCCAGTGAAAAGCCCATTGAGCCAAGGACAGCCCTGTTTGGTGGTCTGACCTGCGGGGCCCCTCACCATGCAGAGGGCAGGGGGGAAAGGGGAGCTGTGGGGACTTGGGCTCCAGGGTCCGCTGGCCGCCGCTGGGCCTTCGAGGCACCACGGAGAGGCTGAGCCTGTGCTGACTTCTGAGAAAGGAGCATCACGGGGTGGACAGCGCTCGGGTCTAGCCGCCACCACTGGCCCTTCTGGTGACCTCACTACACGCCTATCTCCCCTGGGCGCAAGTTTCAATAAGCCTTGGACCTCGCGCACGGCTTCCGGGTGCTTCCTTTGGTCCCCACAGCCTCCCCCACCCCGGGACCGCCTCGAAGTCCCTTCTCCAAATGCCACAGGCGGCAGGGCCTTGTCTCAGAAGTGACCAAAATAAAGCATGTGGTGACAGAGACCATGACAGCTAAAGGGCGAGGGCGAGGGTCCTTTTCCTCTGTTCTCTGGGTTTCTGATAGAACCCCATTTTGTGTATAAAAGGGAACCTCTAAGGGGACCCGATGAAATAGGCTTTACAAGTCACGTCCAATGACTTGGAGCACCGAACATGAACCAGGGCCTTGTTAACCAGCAGTGCTGGCCAGTACAATGGGAAGGACCGATTAATTTGGCAAATTAACCTAAGACTGCCCCTCCCCTGGCCTGACTAATGGAGGGAAACTGACCCTTCCCAGTGGCTCCTGATCTGCCTCGTCTCTGCCACTCCTCTGCGTGACTTTGCAGCCCTCCCTTCCCCCTCTGGGGCTCAGACTCTCCCATCTCAAATATGGGCAGTGTGCACCAGACCTCTCTAGCTCCCCTGGCCTGAAACTCTCTTACTACATGACGAGGGAAATTGGGAACTAGGAAATGGAACCTTGATGCCACTGGCTCAGCAGTGCTGGGACGTCATTGCGACATGTGTATTGGGAGTGTCTTCATTTCTCCCTCATTTTGGAAGGACAGTTTTGCTGGATATAGAATTGCTGATTGACAGGGCTTTTGGTTTTGGGTTTCATTCAATACTGAATATATTGACCCGTTTCCTTCTGGCCTCCCAGATTTTTGGTGAGAAACTTAATGAACTTGTGGAGAAATGATGAGGTTAATTATGTGCCTTATTATGTTTTATAAACCAAATGTTATCTTACAAGATCAGTTGCATTGTAGCATCTCTTTAAGACCAATCAGAATTTAAGGAAAACGTCATTTGGTTAATGCAGACATCATGAGGTCTTTAAAGGGTATTACAGATTTTCAAGCCAGAAACAAAAAGGACATTGAAGTGTCCTACAGGTTTTAATATCTATAAAATTACTCTCACTCTCCATAACTTACGTAAGCCAAAAACTTTTGAAGTCCTTTTGGTTTGAAGCAGAAAAGCAGCTGGGCATGGTGGTGCACCTTTGTTATCCCAGTGGCTCCAGAGGTGGAGGCAGGAGGATTGGGAAGAGGCAGCCTGCAGAGCCTAGCGAGACTCTGTCTCAAGATCAAGACTTTTAAAAGGGGGCCTAGTGGCAGAGAGCTTACAAAGTACACATAAGGCCTGGGTTCAGTACCCCAATGGCCCAAAAAATAGAAAATAGATCCCCAAAACAAACTAAAAAAAAAAGTGGGAAAGGCCCTTCAGGTCCAAAGGTGCGACCCCCACTGTGGGTTATGCCCAGCATTATTTGCTGTGACCTCACAAGGGGCCACTGTGAGGGCGCTCCAGCCAATATGTATATAAGGGGGTGGCCTGGACTGGACTTTCGCTCACGTAGCACAGGGAGCTAGCCCTTCGTTGGTAACCTGTGAGACGTACAGAGCTGTCGCTTAGTTGACTCTCTGGACCTGGTCCTTTGGGTTTGCTATTCGTTGTAGTGTTGGTAGTCGCGTTAGTCTTAGCATTTACGATGACTACCGAGTGCAGTGAGGAGCTGTGTGCCCAGCTGGGCCCCGCAGCCATCTCCGAGGAGGAGGAGCTTCTGGCCGCAAAGTACAAGGTGGTGAGGGCTCTCGGCAAGAGGAGGTCCGGCCAGATGAAACTGGCCCGCCACCTCATCACTGGGACCCCCGTGGCGGTGAAAGTCTTGCGGAAGATGGAGGAGAACTCGCCTTTCATCCAGTTCGAGGTGGGGGTCATGAAGACCTTGGTGCACCCAAACATCATCCAGTTGTTCCAGGTCATCTCGACCGAGACCCGCATCTACTTAGTCACGGAGCTCGCAGAGAGGGGCAACCTGCTGAAGCGGATGCGGGTGGGCGGCCCCATGACGGAGGACGAGGCGCGCCGGGGCTTCCGGCAGATCGTCAGCGCCATGGAGTACTGCCACGAGCAGGGCTTCATCCACAGGGACATCAAGATGGCCAACATCCTCGTGGACCGGGAGGGCAATCTGAAAGTGAGTGACTTTGGGATGGGCACTAATCGGAGCGTGGGCAAGAGGCCGGCAAGGGTCTGTGGCACCTGCAGGTACTGGGCGCCGGAGATCTTTCTAAGGCAACGCTGTGATTGCATTAAAATGGACAGCTGGAGCCTCGGGGTGGTTCTGTACACCATGGTCACCAAGTCCTTGCCTTTCAAAGGGTCCTCCATAGAGGATCTGAGGGACCAGGTGGTGCACAGGAAATATAAGATTCCTTCCCACCTGTCGAAAGAACTACAGGACCTCATCAGTGAGCTGCTAACGGTGGACCCCGACCAGAGACCGTCGGTGGAGGACGTCTTGCACCATCCATGGCTTAAACACGGGGAGGACTTTACACCCTGCTCCTCCACGGACTCCCTCCCGCACCTCCCGAAACGGTCCATCATCAGCGCCATGGCCTTCATGGGGTACGACCCCTACGAGGTCAGGAAGTCCATCCAGCAGCGAGCCTTCAATGAGGCCATGGGTTTGTACCTTATCCTGGAACACCAGGCCCACCAGGACGGTGACCACACCACCCCGAGCCGGCCCAGGCGCCCAGTACCAGCTCCATGCCCATCGCCCACAGACCCCGCTGCCGGCCGGCGCCTCGCGAAGAGGACAGCCAGCACACCGGCTCTCAGTCTCCTCTGCCTCCTGCCCCCCGGTCACCTGCACGGGGACAAGAAGCCCGCACGGAAGGTCCCCCGAGCGGCCTCCTTGCCGTCTCTGTCGCTCTGCCCTGTGCCCAGCGTGGCCACCCAGCCTGAAGAGGCAGACCCCGGCCCCTCCTGCCAGGAGCCGGCCACTGGGCAGCCCCGCCCCAGGCGCCGGGGCTGGAAGCGGCTGACCAGCGGGATGGCTTCCTGCCTGCGGAGCTTATGCTGCTTCCTGCCGCCCCCGAAGACCCGCCTGCGAGCCCAGAAGAAGGTCGCTCCCATCCCCGAGGCGCTGCACAGAAGCAGCTAGGCCAGCACCCGGTGGCCTCCCAAAGCCACAGCTGCGACATCTGCGGAGGCGGCGCTCTGCAAGGACACCAGAAGCCCCTGCGGACTCGAAGCCCCTCCGGCCCTCCTGGGCCGCACTCCTCAGCCTGCCCGTCCCAGCCCACCTCCCTACCCCCTCCTCTCCCATATCCTTAGGGACTAGAAATAGTCCCTAATAAAATCCTGTTTCTCAAGAAGCTCTTAATAAAATGGAAAGCAGCTCACAGGTGTCCGTTTGATCCCACTGCTTCGCATCCTCTTTGCACAGAACGGGGCCGGGCGGGGGTGGTGGTGGTGGGGGTGGTGGTGGTGATGGTGGTGGTGGTGGTGGTGTGGCTGAGGTGGTACTGGGAGCGAACCCAAAAGGGAAAAGTGCCTTCCACGGTCCCCCCCCCCCCCCGGAGCACCAGCAAGACCCTCTTTGACAATGATGTGACCTGGTGACCATTTTCAGAAGGACTAATGGGAACCATAGGGGCTGCTGGCTGAGACGTGGACATTGGGGAGTCAGAGAGGTGGCAGGCGTGTGGTCCCCAGAGCAGCTTGGGGGAAGAGGGGCTTCTCTCTACTGCTGAGTTCCTGACTGCATCCTGCAAACTTGCACGCTGTTGGGTAAATCGAGTCAGTTTCTTCTTGGCTCTTCTTTCTGCTTCCTTTTCAGCACGAACGAGATGGGTCCAAAACTGGCTCCGTCTCCTGGTACCCAGTACAGCATCACCTCTGGGGTTGTTGCTGTTGGGTGCTGTGGAGCCAAATCTGACTCAGGCTGAGAGTGAAACACTCCCCAACACTATGCCATGCAAAAATCTTTTTATGTTTGAGCCCAGTGTTGCAGTCACTGTGTTTATTTTGAATCATGCCACATTAGCAAAATGAGGTCCAAGGGGCTTAACTCCGTTCCCATCATTAAGGTTGATGCTACTTGGAGGAGGCCATTCTTCCCCAGTTGTTTCTTGAACGCCTTCCAGTCTGGGGAGCCCATTCTCCGGCGCACTGTCTGCCAGTGCTTCTCTGCTATTCATAGAGTTTTCAATGGCTAATTGCTTCAGGAGTGGGCTGCCGGGAGAGTGGGCTGCCGGGTCCTTCTCCCTAGTCTGTCTCAGTCTGGAAGCTCGGCTGAAACCTGTCCACCCTGGATGGCCCTGCTGCTATCTGAGATACCAGTGACACAACTTTCAGCGTCACAGCAACACGCAAGCCCCCAGAGCACCACACACATATAGATGCTTGGGGGACAGCATCCCCTGAGATATGCATAATGCAGCTTAGTGCCTGTTAGCGTGTGGCAGTTCCTTTGCAGGGCAGCATGCCTCTGGCCCGATGCCACCACCTGACTCTTAAGCACAGGCTGCTTAAGCACAGAGCCAGAATAGTGTATACATGAAACAGTGTCCAGACAGCAGAGAGGCAGGAGGTGGGCATGGGAGGGGGAGGCAGCTGGATAGCAGCAGGATGCTCCTGCCAGCCACAGCCTTACCTCAGGTTCCTCAAAACCCACACCCTGTTCTGCTTCCCCTCTTTCCCCGGGCTCACCAGGCAGCCCTTGGCCGTCCTCCAGAAAGCCAGACCCTGCGCGCTTGAGCTTGCCTCGAGGGAGGGAGGTCATTTAGAGAAGCAAGAGGAGGGCCAGCCGTGATGGGCTGGGAAGCTGGAGGTGCATCTTCAGGGCCCCGATAACCCCTCCAGTTGGAGGGAGCAGGTGGAGAGAGGGACCTGCATTTGGGAGCCATCTACCAGACAGCTGCAAACATCTGGCAGCTGCAGGTGCGCCAAGGACCCTGCCATGGCTTCTGTGAACATGAACTTGCTCCCACCGCCGTTTGCGCTGCACTGACAGCTAGCTGGGGGAGCTGGGGGCCCAGGGGGGTTCTGGGCCCCAGCTGTTCACTTGCTACCTGGTCCTCCCAGGCTCAGAGGCTCCCTCATCAGATAAGGAGCCAGTGTGCAAAGAGGCTTAGGTGGGTCTCCACAGCGACCGAGGCGCCTCCAGGGCTGCCCCGCCTCCAAGTGCAGCAGGGAGTCCTACGGGGCCTCCTGGGACTAGCAGGCGCTGGCAAACACTGGCCTGGTTGGATCCTGCCTCGATCAGTTGTCTCTGGCAAAACTCGGAGGCAGAAAGAACAAAAAGCAGGGGGAGGTAGCCGGGTGCATAAAGAAGAGGAGGGACTCGTCCTCCCCGGCCCCTGCCCACCAGGACTGCCTTTCCCTGCAAAGACCCAGACCCTCTTCTCCCAGGCTGGGGAGCAGAAGCAGGAACCCCACTGGCAGAGGCTGACCCCAGAAAGCAAGGTAAGAGGAGGTCTCCCCAGGAGGCAGCGGCGGCCCCTCCCACACCCCAGAGCCTGTGGCCTTCAGCAGCTGGAGCCAAGGCTGGGGTGGCCCCGATACCCAGCTTCCTGGGACATCAGTCTGTCCTCATCAGTCCAGGAGATGAGTGGACTGGGGCAGTAGCCTGGGGGCCTTGGCCTGGTCTTTGCCTTATGAATTCATGAGAAGCCATAGCTTTTTGTTTTGTTTTGTTTTGTTTTTTATTTGTTTGTTTGAGGTACTGGGGTTGAACCTAGGGCCTTGTGCATGCTAGGCAAGCTCTCTACCACTGAGCTGCACCCTCCACCTATTTTTTGCTTTTTATCTTGATACAAAGTCTTGCTAAATTAGGAAGGCTGCCTCTGGCCTCAGACCCTTGATCCTCCTGCCTCTGCCTCCCTAGGCGCTGGGATTGCAGGTGTGTGACATTGCACCCCATAGCTTTGGTCTGCTCTGGGATGAGGGAGCCTCTGGGGAAGCCAGCTTCACTGTTGTCTCTTCTGTTTTTAAAGAGAGGCCCAAGCGCCGGAGGAAAGAGAAAACCCCTACCAGAGAGTCGTTGATTCGAGAGCTGCAACCTACTTACTTTATTTATCTGTTTTTGTTTTTGTTTTTGTTTTTGAGACAGGGTCCCACTGTGTAGCCCAGACTGGCCTGGAACTTACTGTGTAGCCCAGGCTGGCCTCAAACTTGCAGCGATCCTCCTGCCTCAGCCTCCTGGGTGCTGGGATTGTAGGCGTGAGCCACCGCTCACAGCCGAGAACCGCAACTAAAGAATCTCCAGAGGCAAGGCACGGAGTCAATGTGGGGACACAGCAGCTCCGAGACGCGTGGGTGGTGTGTGGGCCTTGGTCCCCTGGGCGGTGGAGCCTGGGCAGGTTGGTGCCGAGTGGGCTCCTGGGAGGTGATGGAGCTGGGACTCGGGGATCACAGTGGAATTTTTTTTGGATCAACTGCAGGTGATCTGACCTGAGCACTTGTTCCTTCCGGTTGCTCCTCTGCCTCAGTGTGAGGAAGACTGGCGGCCACTTGCCTACCCACCCATTCATTCGAGAAACACTTATTGAGTGCCTGCTCTATGCCAGCATCTTCAACCAATGTGGCCCTTGACCTTGCGGAGGTCGTGGCTGGTGAGGGAGAGAGAACCACAGCCACAGAGAGAATCATGTTGCTGATGCTGTGGTGATATCCCCTGTGCCAAGGCCCTGTGGCCACAGACATCAGAGAGGGACAAGCCAGGGGGGAGATGACGCTGGAGGTGGGCCTTGAGAGACGAAGAGGGCTGTTTTCCTTTTTCTTTCCCGTCTCTTCCTTTCTTCTATCTTTTCTTTTCTTTCCTTTTCTCCTTTCTTTTCTTTCCTTTTCTTTTCTCTTTTTCTTTTTCTTTTCTTGCAGGGTCTCATCATCCAGGCTGGCCTGGAACTCTCAAGGTATCCTAGACTCACTGGCCTTGAACTTGAGCTCCTCATGCCTCAGCCTCCTGAGTGCTGGGCTCATAGACAAGTATTTGTCGGGTGGGCAGAGGACCCACAGGTCAGGCCAGGTCACTCCTGTCTGGGTGGACGACAGGTTATTTTTCTATGATGCCAAAGACAAATAAGGTCAATGGGCAGACTGGGAGCTTAGACTTGGGCCTGCGCAAAAACATGGCGGGAGGGGTCTCGTCAGAGTGCGGGTCACCTGGGCTGAGCACCCATGCGAGGCTTCTGCCCAGGCCCAGGGCCTGGCTTCAGCAGAGGCAGCCTGACTGCTCGGTGGGGCAGGTGCCCTGGGGGCCCCTAGGCTCCTGGCCATGGCTCCCTTCAGGCTGAGAAATCAGGCCCCCCTCTCCCCGCAAGGCCTGCAACCTGTTCCCTTGCTGGCTGGACGTGGTACAGGGCTGAGAGCCTTGGTTCCTATCATCCTCACCCTGAGCAGCCCTAGTCCCTCCCGCAGCTAACAGTGGGAGCCACAGACCCCTCTTGCCTCGAGGCCCACGATGGTTTTTCTAGCGCTTCTACCGAGCCACAGCTGGGAAGTCGCATCTCTTGGGGGATGACGGAAACTTCATTATCCTCAGGGATGTTCAGAAATAGGCTGAGGGGCCGGGCATGGTGGCGCACGCCTGTCATCCCAGAGGCTCGGGAGGCGGAGGCGGGAGGATCGCAAGTTCGAGACCGGAGGCAGTCTGCGTAATTTAGCGAGACCCTGTCTCAGAAAGTAAAAAAAAAAATGGACTGAGGGTGCAGCTCAGTGGTCCAGCAGTTGGAGAGCATGCAGGCGTGAGGCCCTGGGTGCAACCCCCAGTACCGGAAAAAAAAAAAAAAAAAAAGAAATAGGCTGAGGGGAGTCTGCAGGAGGTGGAGGGGTAAGGCAGGAAGGAGAGATCAGAGAACCACAGAGGAAGGCCTGGGCCAGCGATGCCTGGGTGGGATGCGTCCTCGGGGCCAGTACAAGGATCCACCAGCCGTGTGTGTGTGTGGGGGGGGGGGGGTGCGGTGCACAAGCTCTTCCCATACCAGGAACGGGGTTGGGGTCAAGCTTGCACCAACCAGGGGCTACTTTCGTTTCTGTGCCTGAGATCCTTTGTGAATCTGTGAAGCCCGGAACGTTCTCAGAGAAACATTTCAAATGAATTCAATGAACTCCATTGGATTATGAAAGACAGAAGCTGTACAGAAAGGCAGCTACGGCCAGGTAGCCGTGCAGTGGTTCACGCCCATGATCCCAATGACTCAGGTGGCAGAGGCACAGGATCGCGAGTTTGAGGCCAGAGGCAGCCTGCATAACTTAGTGAGACCCTGACTCAAGGTAAACAGTTAAAGACGGGCCAGGGGTGCAGCCCGTGGCGTAGCACTTGCAAAGTATGTGCCATGCCCTGGGTTCAACCCCCCACATGCCAGCCCCGCCCCTGAAATGTAGCTACCAAAATAATTTCTAAAACCACTTTGTGATATAGTGATCTATGTGCTTCTCTGTTGTTGTTGTTAGGTGCCATCAAGTCGGAATCCGACTCATAGTGACCCTGCGTACAACAGGCGAAACACTACTGTCAGTGCTTCTCTGCTGTCCATAGGGTTTTCAACAGTAGATTGATTTTTGGGAGTGGGTTCCCGGGTCCTTCTTCCAAGCCTACAGCACCTGGTGTTCTCAGGCGGTCTCCCATCCAAGGACTAACCAGGCCCATCCCTGCTTAGCTTCTGAGATCTGACTGGATTGGAGGCCACAGGGCTATGGCTGCAGGCTATGTGCTTCTCTATGAATGTGCAAAATAATGAAATCTAGTGGCAGTTCTAATAAGCACCATGCTTTTTCACAGCGACAAGCATACACAAGGTTTCACGCGAAACAACTTTAAAGAGTGTGTGGTCTTGGCTGGAGATAAAGTCGCAGATGCCCCAGGTGCTCCTGGAATCCGACGCTCAGTCATCACTGCAGGAGATGCTGCAGCCTAGTTAAATGTTAGTGGAAACAAAGACGCCTGCCTCTTAGCCCCGGCTGACCCTCTCCCTCCGCCTTCCCTTCCTCCCTCCAGCCTGTGCCCTTAAGAACTTAATCAGACCTGCCCAAGCGTCTCCTGCAGGAGCAGCTGGCATCGGGGACAGAAATAGCTCAGATAGCTCACGCGGAAACCTTGTCTCTCTCAAAGCCTTAGGCTTGGCCGGAGGTGGGGAGTGGGCGGGGAGAAAGTTCCTAATATCCCAGCCCCCTGTGGGAACTCGCCCGCCCAGGGCCCCAGCAGCTCAGAGCCCCCAGAGCTCAGAGCCCCCAGAGCTCAGGACCCGGCACCCAGCCTCTGGCCTCTGCCCAAACGCCTGCCTCCAGAGGCCAGCCCAGGTCCTGGGGGGGGGGGGAGCGGCCCCCAAGGCTGCACTCCAGGCCCTGTCCTGGCTTTCTTCTGGCCGCATGCCCCGTGCCCAAGAGTCTGGGGGTGACGCAGAAGGGGTGCGCAGCCTGGACAGGGAGGAGAGGCTGACATCTGCAGCTCCCCCCACTTCCCCACAGAGGGGGTCGCTAGGCAGGTGCCCGCTGTGGGTCTAACAACCCCACCGGCGTGAACAACCCCTGGTCCAAGGCGGGCAGAGAGGCATCTGTTCTTGGGGCGTGGATGGAGCTTGCCTCCGGAGGCTGGGGCGTCTACACGCACACCTGCGAGGCCCCTGAAGGGTGTGGGGTACAGCTAGGGGTGGGTGTGGAAAGGGGGCAGGCTTCTGGCCAGGAGCTGGTTCAGCCCACACCGCTGTGCGCCAACCAGGAGCTCCAAGGAGGCCGAGGATCTCAGCGTGAATTGACCCTCCAAATTGATGTGTGGGTCTATCTGATGAGGAAGGAAGCAGAATGTATTTCATTTAATACTTTATTAGCTTAACTTGTGACTTACAAATATTTAGACATACAACATATACTTATTTATATCTGAATATAATTTCATCAAGTATTTAACTGAATATCTATATTTATAAATTACATAATTGCATAAATTATTTGAAAGTTATATTATCTAATTATTTAAAGTAATTTTATAATATTGTAACGCAAGTATATTTATAACCATATATTTATAAATGCCAATAATTTATATATTTATCATTTATAAATATTTACATTTTTATATTAGAGACGTATTTTGTTTTACTATTAGGGGATTGAACCCAGAGCATTGCACCACTGAGCTTCACCCTCAGCCCCTTTTTAATTTTTTATTTTGAGGCAGGATCTGGCTAAATTGCACAGGCTGCCTCTGGCCTGGAGCTTGCCATCCTCCTGCCTCTGCCTCCCGAGTTGCTGGGATGACAGGTGTGCGCCACTGTGCCTGGTTTACATATTTACATTACTTATAGCTACGTCTGTCTATATATGGGGCTACAGTTCAGCTCAGTTGGTAGAGGGCTGCTCCGCAGTCTCTGAGGCCCTGGGTTTGATCCCCAGCACCACAAAAATGGCAGAAGGATGTGGCAGCCCACTCCCGAAACAATCAGCCATTGAAAACCCTGTGAGGGTTGCTATGAGCGGGATCTGACTCGGCAGCACAGAACATCTATATATAGACACTCGGTTACGGGGCAAGGCCCTCTGTTTGTGCTACTGCCCCAGGCCCCTTGCAGTGCATGGGGCAGGCCGTTGCTCAGGCCCCCAGGGCCGTAGCCAGGCTGAACGTGGCCTTCCGTGGGACATCAGGAGGCAGAAGTTGTCTCGAGGGCCTCGCCTTCCCTCTCACGTGTCTCCCTGCCACAGAAGGACCCCTGTCACCTGCCTCCTCTTGGTTCAAATGAAAACTCAGACCAGGAAAGAAACAATGCCCCTAAGCTGGGCAGCACGTCACCCAGAGGTGAGTCCTCCAAAGCGGCTCTGAGGAAGGCTAAGGAGTTTGGACGCGAAAAGGAGCTCCCCAGGGAGATTTGTAGCCAAGCCGCACGCCGTACACTTGTGCACACGCGCACACACCCGGTGACTCATGCAGCATGTGGCAGCCCTGGCTTGCCCTCCACTCTGGGATTAGTGCTGGGTGCTGGGAGACTGATGCACAGACCTGGCTTCTTGCTCAGTCAGGGCAAGCACATGCAGGCCATCCTGGGGGGCCGTGACTGGGCCCCGATGGCTCAGCCCACAGCAGCCCCATGGCAGAGGCAAGAGGTGCCAGCTCCTGGCCAGGGAGACAGGGGCTCCGTTCTCCTGAAGGAAGCACAGCGAAGCACAGAGCTGGGGAGCATCTTTGCAGGAATTGGGAGGTGGAAAGGGTGCTCGTGCGTGCAGAACCTTGAAGGATAAGCAAGAGGCTGCGCTGCTGACAGCAAGTTCCTGGGCTGCTGCTCTCCGGAGCAGCTTGTCAGGAAGCCGATCATTCCTGCCTAGATGTGGGGACGAACATAGATCAGGGAGGTAGGACCCCTGGAAGACCTGCTTCAGGCTTTAGCTTGGAAATGCCAGTCCCCTTCACTGTTGACACAGGCACAAGTCACCTCGGACAGGCAATAGGCCCTTGTGCAGATGACAGCTCATTTACCATCCATTCATCCATCTATCCATCCATCCATCCTTCCTTCCTTTCATCCATACATCCATCCTTCCATCCATTCATCTGCCCATCCATCCATCTATCCATCCATTCTTCTGTCCATCCTTCTGTCTGTCCATCCTTCCATCCTTCCATAAATACATCCATGCATCTATCATCCATCTCTCCATCCATCTGTCCATCCATCCATCCATCTTTCCATCCATGCATCCCTCCTTCCATCTACCCTTCCATCCATCCATCCTTCTGTCCATTCATCCATCCATCCATCCATCCATCCATCCTTCCATCCATCCATCCTTCCATCCATCCATCCATCCTTCCATACATACACCCAGGCATCCATCCATCCATCCTTCTCTCAGTCCATCTGTCCACCCATCCATGCATCCATCCTTCCATCCACCCTTCCATCCATTCATCCATCTCTCCATTCATCTGTCCATCTATCTATCCATGCATCCACCCATCCATCCTTTCATCCATCCATCCATCCATCCTTCCATACATACACCCATGCATCCATCTATCCATCCTTCCATACATACACCCATGCATCCATCTATCCATCCTTCTCTCAGTCCATCTGTCCACCCATCCATCCTTCTATCCATCCATCCATCTAGTCAGTCAGTCATTCGCCAAACCTGCCCCAATCAGAACCCTGTGGGGATTGGCTGGTAAGTCCGGGTGCTGCTCTCCTCTCCCACCCGCAGCTCTGTTCAGCCAGCCCCTTGTATGCCTTGAATCACAGCTAGGTTCTCCACCTGGACCATGCGCCCGAGGTCTGCCTCACCCTTCAGCTTGCTGTCCACAACACCCTCTCTGTCCTGCTTTGTCATCCAGTCACCTCTTTCTCTCCCCCCTCACTACTGACTCTGCCCTGCACCGTCACAGGAGCCTCATCAACCGAAGGGATGATTTTCACTCATCGAGTCTTGTATGTGCTGGGGAGCAGGCTCCTACGTGCTCCTGTGTTTGTGCCCCTCCACAGATGGGTACACCGAGCCAGATCAATGCCTGCTAAATGAATGAATGAATGATGGGTTAAGTTTTATCAGCACAATACCAACTCTATGCACTATTTATTCATTTATTTATTACTTGCAATACTGGGGGATTGAACCCAGGGCACTCCACCACTGAGCTGCACCCCCCAGCCTCTATTTTTTATTTTATTATTTTATTTTTGTGGTATTTGCAGGTTGAACCCAGGACCTCCCATGTGCTTTGTAAGCGCTCTACCACTGGGCTGCACCTTCAGCCCACTTAAAATTTTTGAGACAGGTCTCACTAAGTTATGCAGGCTGCCTCTGGCCTCAAACATGATGGTGATCCTCCTGCCTCAGCCTCCCGAGTTGCTGGGATTACAGGCGTGTGCCAGGGTGCCTCGTTTAACCCCATATAGTTCTAAGCATCCCAGCAATGGGCTGGAGGCATTTGGAGACAGGGTTTTCCTGTTCTGGTGACCTAGGGTGTAGACATCTAACTCAACAACAAATATGTGGGTGTGAGTGTCTGTGAGTGTCTGTGAGTGTCTGTGTCTACTCCCCCCCGCTTAAATCATAAGGACAGGGTTGTCCTCAGCCTTACACAGTATGTTTCCTGCTTTGCTTAGCCTTCCTGGAGATGCAGGAAGCAATTTCTCGGAGCTTGGGCATCAGGATGCTTTGACAACCACTATGTCCATAATGTTATTATGGGATGCTTACAATGTACAAAGTGTATCACACCTGCCTCTCACAACAGCGCTGTCTTGTTTTACAGAATAGAAATGGTTGCTCAGAGAGGTTGAGCCACCTAGAAAGGCTACACAGCCTCGAGGGCAGAACAGGTGTTTCCAGCCGCAGTCTGCCTCTCCACCCTCCTGCTCAGTGTCCTGTCCTGGGTTCTCCCAAAGAAGACGCCCGCCTGCTCTGTCTCCGAGGGGCCCAGGGGGGCCATGTCGCTCATCCCGTGGCTTCGGTGGCAGGAGCCCACGCCGCGGCTGTCTTCCCGGAGTCCGGCTGAGATGGTGCTGGAGACGCTGATGATGGAGCTGGCGGGGCAGATGCGGGAGGCGGAGAGGCAGCAGCGGGAGCGCGGCGCCGCGGGCCGGAAGATCTGCACGGGCGTGGACTACAGCTGGCTGGCCAGCCCGGCGCGGCCGGCCTACGACCTCAGCCCCGGAGAGCGGCTGCAGCTGGAGGGCGTCTGTGCCAAGATCCACCCGTCCTACTGCGGGCCCGCCATCCTCAGGTAGCCCCCGCGCTGGGGTGGGGCCGGGTGTTGGGGTGGCTGGGTCCGGGCAGGAGGGCTGCAGTGGCAGGGAACCCAGGCGACTGGAGCTACAGCCAGGGGGCCTGGGGGACCCAGCGATCTGATAGGACCACCAGGCTGGCTTTAGGCTTCAGTGGGAGGCGGCAGGCAGCTCGTAGGCGCCCCTGAGCTGTGATGGGCAAGGCCTCCAGGCTCTTCAGCTTTTTGTTCTGCCTGCCTGAGTTATCGTTATCTTAGAGTTTTTTTCTATTTGTTTTGTTTTGTTCTGTGGTACTGGGGCATTGAGCCCAGGGTCTTGCGCATACTTGTTCTTTTTTGGTATCATAATCAAAGCTCTTATTTGAGTATTTTATTTAAGCAAAATGATTGCCATTGAACATAAAATTTCCATATTAGTTTAATTAATTTCTTTTCTTTCTTTCTTTCTTTCTTTATTATTATTATTTTTTTTTTGTGGTACTGGGGGTTGAACCCAGGGCCTCGCGCTTGCATGCTTTGCAAGTGCTGGACCACTGAGCTGCACCCCCAGCCAATTTTTTTTTTTTTTCTTTTTTCTTTTTGTGACAGGGCCTCGCTACATTACACAGACTGCCTCTGGTCTTGAACTTGTGATCCTCCCGCCTCCGCCTCCCAAGTTGCTGGGATGATAGGTGTACACCACCGTGCCCAGCTCAGTTTAATTAATTTCTCTTAGACTTTATTTTCTCCTTCTTCTGATCCATACTCCTGAAATTATAGCTTAGATCATTGCTAGAAATGGTGCTTTGAAGAAAAACAAAGTCTCAAGCGCTCTACCCCTGGGCTGCACCCCTAACCTGTTTTCTTTGAGTCAGGGTCTCCCTAAATTGCACAGGCTGCATCTGTCCTCAAACGTGCAATCCTCCTGCCTCTGTTTCCTGAGGCTCTGGGATCACAGGCGTGTGCCACTGTGCCCAGCTTCCTGGCTTTTAACTCAGCTGGCTCCTCCTTCCTCAGTTTACCTTCAGGGTTACCTTCTTGGACAAGCTTTCCCAGTCTCTCCAACTCTCAGTATGGTGGAGGAAGCCAGGTGTTAAGTGACTCGCTCACATTGGGTCTTGAGCTTTAGGGAAAAGCTTCCAAGCGGAGGAAATAGCTTGGGGAACAGGCAGGGGCTAGTGTCAGGCGACAGCCTTGGGCTAGTGTCAGGCTCCCCACGTGTGTGAGCGCATTAGGCCTCCGGGAAAGGCAGTTACTGTCCGAGTTTGCAGACGAGAAAGCCTCTAGGCTTGTCCGGGCTCAGTGGCTCACGCCTGTCATCCCAGCCAGGCAGGAGGCGGAGGAGGTAGGAGGATCGCAAGGTCGAGGCCAGAGGCAGCCTGCACAATTTAGTGAGACCCTGACTCAAGATAAAAAGTAAAAAAGGGGCTGGCAGGGGGCAGCTCAGTGGTAGAGCACTTCAAAGTATGGGTGAGGACCGGGGTTCAGCCCTCTATTACTGAAAAGGAAGAAAGAAAAAGAAAGAAAGAAAGAAGGAAAGAAAGAAGGGAGAAAGAAAAAGATGAACGAAAGAGAAAGAAACAAAGAAGGAAGGGAGAGAAAGAAAGAAAAAAAGAGAAAGAAAGAAAAAGAGAGAAAGAGGGACGGATAGGGGAGAGAGAGAGAAAGAAAAGAAAGAAAAAGACAAATGGGAGGGAGAGAGGGAGAGAGAAAGAAAGAGAGAAGAAAGAAAGAATCCGGCGGAGAAAAGAGAAGGAAGGAAGGATGGTGGAAGGAGAGAGAGGGAGATGGAGAGGGAGAGGGAGGGAGAGAGAGAGAATCGAGGCTCAGGGCCAGAGTGGCAGCGCGGGGATCTGCGCTCAGCCGGAGGCGAGTGTTTGTCGATTGACTTAGGGATCGCGCGGGCGGCGTGGACGCTCCACCACGTGCCCGCGTCCCATCCCCGCAGGTTCCGGCAGCTGCTGGCCGAGCGCGAGCCCGAGGTGCAGGAGGTGGCGCGGCTGTTCCGCGCGGTGCTGCAGGAGGTGCTGGCGCGCATGCGGCGGGAGGAGGAGGCCCAGCGGCTGGCGCGCCAGTGGAGCCTGCGGCCGCGCGCCGCCTTCAAGCCCCGCGCGCGCATCTCGCCCTGCGCCGCCGACATCCGCACGGTCTCGGAGGACGTGGAGCGCAACGCGCCGCCGCCGCGCGCCTGGAGCCTCCCTGAGCTCCGCACCCCGCACACTGAGTGACCGCCGCCCCGCCCGGCCACCTGCGGGGGCCTCGCGGCGCCTGGACCCCCTCACCGCCCCAGGGCAGCTGCATCCCCTGGACAGCCCTCCCAGCCCATCCTGCCGAGTCCAGGGTCCCTCCGGCGTTGGCCCAGCTGCCGCCCTCGCCCCTCTGCCTGCGGTGGCCAGAGCCGCCCCCTTCCTGCCTGGAACAGGCGCAGGGGCCTGGCGCAGGGCCCAGGCTGCAGCCGTCTCCACCCGTCTGCAAGGAGGGGCATCGCTCGGCCTCTCCGCCAACACCTGGCTTCCCACCTCCACTGCAGAGACCTCCCGGGCACCTCCTCCCTGGGCAATGAGAAAGAAGGGACCTGTGGGGTGCTGTCCCTTCTCTGCCGGTGCCTGGCTGACCGCACCACAACAGAGCGTGTCGCAGCCTCACGGGCTGGCAGAGCCAGCAGGGACCATAGAAACCATTTAATCTACTTATTCTATTGTTGTTGTTGTTGTTGTTGTTGTTATTATTATTATTATTATTTAGTACTGGGGTTGAACCTAGGGCCCTGCACTTGCATACTTTGCAAGTGCTGTACCGCTGAGCTGCACCCCTAGCCTATTTTTTTTTTTTTTTTTTTTTTTTTTTACTTTTTGAGACAGGGTCTCGCTAAATTTCGCAGACCGCCTCTGGTCTCGAACTTGCGATCCTCCTGCCTCTGCCTCCTCAGCCGCTGGGATGCCAGGCGTGCGCCACCGCGCCCCGCTTAATCTACTTTTTCGGGTAGTGAGTGAGGTCGGGAGGCCCAGGCAGGGACACACTGCTTTCGCCTTAAGCTGCGCCCAGATCCCCGCAGGCTGAGGTTGTTCCTGTGGGAGTAGGTTCCGCCCCTGAGTCCTTGAATTCTGGGCTATGATAGGGCAGGTGTAAGGGCTACGTGTCCGCCTCCTGGGGTCCGAGCCATCCCTTGCCTCTGTCCAAGAGAGGTCACTGGGGTGGAGGAGGCTGCCCGTCACTGCGCCCCAGTGTCATGGTGGGAAGCACCTCCTTTCAGGAGCTAGGCCTGGAGACGTGGTGCTCCAGAGCCCTGGCCTGTGCATTCCAGGGTTCCTGCTGTACCTGGCCGCCCATGCTGTCTGCCTCTCCCTGGCAAGGGATGCCCCTCCCCTCTCTCACCCGGAGGCAAGGTGAGACTTCTGTAGGCTTGGCTGTCTTTACATTTCCTTCCTTCCTTCTTACCTTCTCTCTCTCTCTCTCTCTCTCTCTCTCTCTCTCTCTCTCTCTCTCTCCTCTTTTCTTTCTTTCTTTCTCTTTTTCTTCTTCCTTCCTTCCCTCCCTCCCTCTCTCTTTCCTTTCTTTTTTCTTTTTCTCTCCTTCATTCCTTCCTTCCTGCCTGCCTGCCTTCTTTCCTTCTTCCTCCCTCCCTCCCTCTCTTTCTTTCTTTCTTTCTTTCTTTCTTTCTTTCTTTCTTTCTTTCTTTCCTCTCTCTTCTTCCTTCCCTCTCTCCCTCCCTCTCCTTCCTTCCTTCCCCTTTATTTTCATTTTTGTTTCTTCTTTCTCTTTGTGTGTACTGGGGGTGTTGAACCCAGGGCCTTGCACATACTTTGCAGGTGCTCTACCTCTGAGATGCACCCCAGCCCATTTTTAAAAAATGTTTTCTTTTGAGATAGAGTCTCACTAAATTACAAAGGCTGCCCCTGGTCTTGAACTCGAGATCCTCCTGCCTCTGGCTGAGATTACAGATGTGTGCCACTCCGCCCACCTGCAACTGGATCATAAAAATAGTCTAAGTAAAATGCCAGGTGAAGTCAAAGCACGAGGAGGAAATCCATATATTCCCTGACTAGATTGGGTGGGGAATTTTTTCTTTTTCTTTTTCTTTTTTTCCTCTCTCTTTAAGATGGGGGATCTCACTCTGTTGCCCAGGCTGGTCTTGAACTCCTGGGTTCACGTGATTTTCCTGCCTCAGCCACCTCAGTGCTGAGACCACAGTAGGCAGACACAAATATCTTTCTGAGTAATCTGATTTTGGATTATTTTCCTTCAGATGTGGACAAAGAGTGAGGATGGTAGAAACCCTCTCACCTAATGCTATCAAGATAGAAGAGTTGATTGGCTTAACGTAGTTAGTAGAGGTTGAGACTCACATAAGTAAAAACATACGTATTAAACATATATTTTGTTGGGAGGCACTGAAAATCTCATTTGAGTGCCAAACTTTGCACGTAGGTCTAGCTCTGTCCAATTCTCCATCACGACAGTTCTACACTTGCATTCGATTGGTTTATGTGTACTTTAATTATAACAGTGAGAGCAATGGGGACGAGCAAGTTCTGGAGAGAACGGAAGTGACCCCCCACACTGGGAGCTTTCTGGGTAGCCGGTTGGAGGGTCCGTGTGTTTGGGGGGGCGGCTTGTTGTGCTTCACCTGGAGGGAGGTTCAGATGAGGCTGCTTTGGCCGATTATCACTTGCTTCTCACCACCTTCTATGCACCTGTTCACCCCCAAAGACCCGAGGCTTTCCACATGGCGGTCTTTTCTCAACCTTAAGTGGCTGCTGGTGCAACCCATCCCCGCCAGCCTCAGCCTCCACAGGCAGAAGGCCCCAGCCACACAGCGTGGTCCTGCTGCGTCCGCTCCCGGCTGGTCCCTAAGTTCCTCCTCTCCACTAAGGTTGCTGAAGGGCCCCTGTGGTGTCTGCTTCCCCTTCTGTTTTTAAAAACTCAGTAACCGAGAATAAAAGAATGAACAACGGTAGAAGAGGCTTCTGTGAGTATCTGATGGGGGTGGGTGGCGGGTGGATGGGAAGGACTCAGATGGGCTGTTATCTGCATGTCGTTCAGTACCCCCAGCCACTAGATGGGTGTGGGGCAGGGAGGGTCCACTTGGTGACTACATTTTATTTTACTTTGTGTTGTTCTTCACTTGTGAAAAGTTTCAAGCACACAAAAAAAGTAGAGGGGGAGGTTTAAGGAGCTCTGGTCTAACCATCACCAAAGCTGAACAATTATTCTTAAATAAAATATTTTGATTTATTAATTATCAAATTTGGGTCAGGTATTTTAATAGAAATCCCCCAAATCATGATATTTCACTCCTGAATACTTCAGTGTGCATTGCAAAGGAATACGAAGTTTCTTCTATACAGTTACATTACCACTATCACTCCTAATGAAACTAATAGTTGTTGTTAGGTGCTGTCGAGTTGGTATCCGACTCATAATGACCCTATGTACTGCAGGCAAAACACTGTTGTTAGTGCTTCTCTGCTATTCATAGGGTTTTCAGTGGCAGATTGATTTTTGGGTGTGGGTTGCCAGGTCCTTCTCCCAGTGAAACTAATTGTAACTCTTTAATATTATCTAACACTCAGTCCCTACTCAAATTACCCCAACTGTTCCCAACACATGGTTCTTGCAGTTTATTTTGCCTTACACATTGATAAGAAAGTCATCGTTTTGTTTTATAGTTAGTCATGTAGTGTTATTTAGTTTTACAGAAAAGTATTATTTATAGATAGAGTGCTTATGGAGTATTTGTGCTGGCATACAGTAAGTTAATGACTGCCCACATATGAGGATAATTCTCTTTAAAAAAACTTCCTGTCCTTTACCCATGAGCAGATTTTGTCCTTCTTCATGGGGAGAAAAGGAGCTTAACTGCATATTACATCATTTGAATCTTTTGAACATTCTGAACTATGGTTCTCACAAAATGATTCTCTCTCTTACATCTTCCCCCCATGTATCTGTTAGCGTGTCATGTTGTGGGGATTGCATGTTGCCACTGATATCTCAGATACCACCAGGGTGGACAGGTTTCAGTTGAGCTTCCAGATCAAGACAGACTAGGGAGAAGAACCTGGCAGCCCACTCCCCAAACAGCCATTGAAAACCTGGTGAGGAGCAGAGAAGCACTGTCAAATAGAGTGCCTGAATATGAGCCCCCCAGTCTGGACAGCATTCAAGAAAGGATTGGGGAAGAGTTGTCTCCTCCAAGTAGAGTTGAGCTTAATGATGGGAATGGAGCAAAGCCCCTGGGACCTCCTTTGGCTGATGTGGCACGACTCAAAATGTGAAGAAACACAGTGGTTGCAACAGTGGGCTCAAACACAAAAAGATCGTGTGCATGGCACAGTGTGGGGTAGTGTTCTGCTGGACCTAGAGTTGCTATGCTTTGGGTGGACTCAAAGGCACCCAACAGCTTACATCTTTGCCTCTCACCTCTGTGAGGTGCCTGTGCCTCATCCTTCCACCAGGTGGCGCTATCTGCCTGCCTCCAAGGCATGCAATGCGATTAAAACAAGATCAAATGCTTTGTGAGCTATACAGGGACTTTCAAATCTAAGATCTTACGGTTTTCTGTGACAATCTTCTCCTCAACAAGGGTTAACAGGAATTCGATTGAATACATGAAAGAGAATTTTTCACCTTCCCTCCACTGGAGTATCCAAGCTGACGCCTGCCCACATGCTAGGTAAATGCCCCATCACTGAGCTACGTTCCAGCCCTCCAGGCCTGGCTCTCCAGTCTGTTGCCCCTAATCTTTGAGATCTGTGATTCTCAAGCTCGGCTTCACATTCGCTCATCTGGGAGCCTTTAAATATTCTGACAGCCAGGCCACACCCCAGGTGGATTAAACCCGAATCAGGCATCAGTCATTCTAAAGCCTTCCAAGTGATTCCATGTTGCAGCGGGCTGAGAACCTTGGCTTTAGATCCCTCCTTCTGGGAACCTCAGGAAATTCCCTGGCGGCCCATCTGAATCTATGTAGATCGAAAGATTTCAATAAAAGATGATTGCACTTTGGAACGGTTCAAATGGCCTCCTATGATCTCGTGTCCGAGACAGACACCCGCAGAGCTGTTTATCACGCAGATGTTTATCGTCTCCTTCGTGGCACTGAAGAGCAGCGTGGACGTGAGATTAAATGCATTTGGAAAGAATGCTGCAAGTGGCATTTTATAGCAACTGAAAGAGCCTGATAGGATTTGAGCTGTTTCTCATAACCTGCAAGTACACAATTGCAGAGGGCGGCAATGATCTGATGTCAGTTGTTGACACTGTTAATTAAGGCAGTCTGTGTGTATGTGAGGGAGGAGAGAGGAGGAGAGGGTAGCAGAGGGGAGGAGGGGAGAGATTAAGAAAGTTGGAATGCAGCAGACGCAGCAGGTGGAAGTGGCTGGCTGGCGATGAATTGTACAGGACTCTCTCTTGTGTCAAGTGGCAGAATTACGAGGCAGAAGAAAAGGTGGGTGGGAGGGTGTGGATGCTGCCCTTGTCTTTAGAACTGGTCGCTGGTGACACACTCTGACCTGCTGGACTTAAGGCTGTCTTCAGACACAAGCCAGTCCGTTCTCATCTGCAGGGTCATGTGAACGCCCCCTGGTGGCCAGAGGAGGTCCAGGCAGAGAGTCCACCAAGTTCGCAGGGGGACCCCATGCATGCCCTGGTCCTTCTCAGCCCCAGACAGCCCCTCTGCAGGCTGTGTCCAGGGCATCTCTGAGCAAGATGTGGTGGCCTGGGCAGCGGCCGCTGCCATATCACATCCTCGCCCCGCAGCAAAGACAGGCACCTGGGTGCCACGTACGAGCTGTGTGGCTTTGCTATTCTCATCTGGGTTCTGTCTGTGTGATACGGAGGTTGCAGGGGGGAACTGAAATCACAGTGTGTGAAGCTTCTGGAATGTTTGTTGTGTGATTCAAACATCTTTTCCTGTTTGTATACATGGATGAACATATCTTTAGGTATTATTTTCAATGCAGGTGTCATTGCAATTTCTTCTTGTTGTTAGGTGCTGTTGAGTCAGCGTCCAATTCATAGTGACCCTACGTACAACAGGCGAAACAGTATTGTCAGTGCTTCCCTGCTATTCGTAGGGTTTTCGATGGTCGATTGTTTTTGGGAGTGGGCTGCCAGGTCCTTCTCCCAAGCCTACAGAACCTGGTGTTCTCAGGTGGTCTCCCATCCAGGTACTAAGCAGGCCCCACCCTGCTTAGCTTCCCAGATCTGATGGATCAGACGCCTCAGTGGTATGGCTGCAGGCGGCTGACTTTAGCTTACAGTAACTCACTCAATCTCTTCTGACCTATGGCTGGTATTAAAAATAGCCCTTGTGTCTCTTATTTGCAAATGTTGTGACCTTCCTACTACGCTATAAAGTAGCCAGCTGCTCTTCTCAAACCTGTGAGCTACTCTCTAAAGAACTGTGTGTGGGGCCGGGCGTGGTGGCGCTCGCCTGTCATCCCAGCAGCTCTGGAGGCAGAGGCGGGAGGATCGCAAGTTCGAGACCAGAGGCTGTCTGTGTAACTTAGCGAGACCCTGTCTCAAAAAGTAAAAAAA